>BJCO01362677.1:0-14514 GCA_018326465.1 Flaveria floridana
CGGTGGTCAGACCGGTTGAACCGGTCGAACCGGCGGTCGGACCGGTGAACCGGCGGTCGGACCGGTAACCGGACCGGTTGAACCGGTCAAACCGGCGGTCGGACCGGTGGTTGAACCGGTTGAACCGGCTTTTTTATAAAAAAATTTATTTTTTTGTAATTTTTACATAAATACGGTCCGGTTCTTATATACGGTCCGACCGGTTGAACCGGTCCGACCAGTGAACCGGTAAGGCGACCGGTTCACTGTCCGGTCCGGTTTTAAAAACATTGTATAAAACGTTGCAAACAACATTTGTCATTGCAACCGGTAAACTAGTATATCTTTAGCTAACGATAGACCAATGGATAATTAAAATGCTTTATTGTTTCCATTGTCTTTTTAGCAAGACCATTTACCCCACTAATGTTGACAAACCTCGCATCTTCTTTTATATTAACATTATAGTCGGTGGCGAAACCGGACCTTTTGACTAAACGTAATAATATATAAAAAAAATGAATAAATTAAAATTAATTATCTAAAATTTTAAGCTAAGTTAAATGACAATAAATTTTAAACCGGATAGAATAAATAAAAAGTAATAAATTAACAAAATAAAATAAAGAAAAACAATAACTTTTAAACTAAATCAAGTAAACAAACAAAGTAAAGATAAATGGAAAGATGCACTTGAAATTTTAATTATCATTAGCTATTTTACATATTATAAGAAAAATAAGTTTAAGTAAAGTACCGTATAAATTGATTAGACTATTGGTAGATGGTAAATAGAAAAGGATAAAAGCAAAATTAAAATTATTTTTTGCAAGTGATATGAAGTCATATGAAGTCATCGTCTAAAAAAATATTGTTTTGACTCGAAAAACACGTACATAAATCTCTATATACTTGTGAAAGTTCACTTTATCCCGATGGCTCTGATGTCTATGGAGATCAACATACATAGGTCCGTGCATTATCATGCATAATCTTGATAAGGTGTATGGAGGTTGACGCACATAGCGAAAAGAAGAAAAAAGTGGAATTTTGGGGTTTTTGCTTTTTGTTTGATTTAGTAATTTTTTGATGTTTTATTCTTATAAAGGATTTGACTGATTTACAAATCACGTCCGGTTAAATCGTTTTAGTTTCAACATTAGGGTTTGAATTCAAACACTTATGTGAACGATGTGTGTAAACGTATATAGATTTTCAATAAGCATGTTTCACACAATTGGGTTTTAATTTAAGAAAATGATTATCACCTTTGGAATAACTACACATAATAGGTAAATGCATCTGTCACATAGTAGTATAGCTTAAGGTGAGAACCAAGTATCGATCCGTGGATACAATAGCTCCCAATACTAACCTTTATCACTATCTAACTAATCATTTAAGATTGGATTTATGAATATTAAAATAGACTAATGATAAATTTATATTAGTGTTAAAGATGAATTAAACTCTTGTTAAGAATATCTAACTCCATGAAATTTTGAAAAGTTAACACGTTAAACATATGACAATCACCTCAACTTGCGTAAAATAGACGAAAATATAATTACCGTTCAATTCATGAACATCAAACTACGATTACAAAATCAATTCATAACCAATAACAAGTGAAATTCATGACATACATCATGGTTTTCTCGAGAATAAGCATAAAAATGCACATTTACCCCATTTTATAAAACCTTCTATTGTCACACCCCGGGTTTGGGTCACCCTTGACTGTGCGAACTAATCAAGATCATTTGATTATTTTATTTTAAAAACAGTCTTGGAGATTTTATTAGCAACAAAATTTTGTTTGTAAACAATATCATAATTTTGTTTTATAAATTATTTCAAATTTCAAAACTGAATCATACTTTGATTTATAATATTCTTTTACAAGATCATGTTTGTATTTTACAAGCCACATGTGCCGCCAACTTGAATAACTTAGATTTTGATATTAGATACACCCATAGAGTTTATATTATCGCATGATCTAAGTCATATTCAATTATTCTTTACCCGTAAGAGGTTAAAATTCAATACAACGATATGTTAGTGAATACATAAGTAAGCATAAGAATATTAATTTAATAATAACCATGCTAGGTCCATAGGATGTGTCACACCCTTAAAATCCATGTACGGAGTTCTACCGGGAGACTTGTGAACAAATGAGGATTTAAGTCATTAGTTACTCTAAACACTCTATATGAAACATTAAAATAAACCTCAGAGTACATAAGTACGTGTAACTAAAATAGCTTAACAAATTCTAAGTGCTTAATTAAACATATTGACTTAGATGATTTAGAAACATTAATCTGTTTGACCCAGTTGAGTAATTTGACCCGTTGGTGACTTGTTAAGTGAAATTTTGTTTGATCAAGTTTAATAATTCATTATCCATGATTATCATGCAAAACCATTCACGTATCACATAATGAACCTTAAGATCTAGAAAGACCATCATAATACAAAGCTTATCATATAACACATGTGAACCTCAAAATCATCAAGCTTAATACAAATAAAAGTAATTCCCAACTATCTAAATAATATATTGAGTTTAATCACGCACTACATGACATGTGAAGCAACTCACTACTTCACATCCTAAACCCTACCAATCCTACTAAGTAGGGGCCTCATATTCGCATGCGTGTATGATTTTCTTCATCATATTCCCAACATGAGTCACACCAATCAACCATATCTAACATACACAACAATCACATACTATAATCTAAACACAAAACCATAACCTTAAACACAACTCATCACATTGCATAATTTCTTTCATGAACCTTAGATTTCTCAAACATACCAACATAGAATCCAAATGATCCAACTAATGTATTATAACACATTAGACACTATCAACAAGCAACCTAGCATGATCCTAACACAAGGTGCATGCCCAATTCACAAGATCAAATCAAACATATCAATAAAGTTCCCCTGTCATGAAAGTAGCATCCAATAACCAGTCTTTCATTAATTTCAACCATTGATTCATCAATTTTATGCTTAATCTATTTCATAGCATACACCTAAGCATAGTAAACACTTATAAATAATCAAACTCCAAATTCTCAAGCATTAAAGTTTCTTCTTATGGTAACGTATAAACGAGATGCTAAATCTATGAAATTCGTGCATAAACCACGTAAACTAACATCAATACAATCATACTATCATAGCATCATCAAACAACATCAATTCTAAGATATCAAGACCAATTGAACTAGGGTTTGTTCTAGAGTCAATAATCATGAAAAACTAATCAAAATCTCACCTTGAATCATGCAATGATTAAGATTGACAATTGCTAACATGTTAGAATGATTGAAACCAAGCAAAATGGACTGAGAATTGTTATTATTGCTTAAAAAACGCAAGGGATGGGGATGGGGAAGGCTCAGTCGAATGGAGTTAACTCTCCTTGATTTACTCTTTGTAAAAACTATTTTTTTTACTTTTAATAATTCTTATCACATAACACTTGAATTATTATTTACTAGTAACAATTAGATAATCTAATTAATAAATAACACACATGAAATCATATATCACATATGGTCATGTTACAAAGCAAAAGCTGTAAATAATACTTAAAATCACAATTCACATAACCACATATTAATAATCAAATCATTATTAAGTTATTATTAGTTAACCAATATTAGTTATTTAAGTCACCAACGTTCAAAGACAACTAGTGTGCGCTCACGACACGTGTATGTAAGACCTAATGGAACTAATAAAGTTTTGGTAACAAAAAATTACCGGATGTCACAGGATGAAATACATATCAAAATATTTCGTTGTACACTAGCAATAGTTTGTTATCAGGTCACCCATGGGACCATCAATGACTAGGCACAATTTGAGGCCTTATACGACAGAAAATGTAGAAAATCTATATGCTGGTCTAAAGTCGGAGAGAATCAAGTGTGTGGACCTGAAATAGTCCAAGAGACAATCAATAAAGTATTATAGATCAGATAAAGATTGAAGAGAGCTCGCGATCGTCAGAAGAGTTATACCGATAACAGACGTAAACCACTAGAATTTCACGTTAGTGACAAGGTGTTATTAAAGGTGTCATCATGAAAAGGCATTGTACGATTCGGAAAAAAAGGAAAGTTAAGTCCTCGATTTGTTAGACCCTTTAAATCCTTAAAACGAATCGGACGGGTAGCCTATCAACTAGAATTGCCAAAAGAAATTAATGGAGTTCATGATGTATATCATGTGTCAAACTTAAGCAAATGTTTGGCTGATGAATCGATAGCAATGCCATTACAAGATGTAGAGGTTAATGAAAAGTTAAAATTTATCGAACAACCTCTTCAAATTTAAAACCATCAAGAAAAACATATAAAGAAAGTAAGTTACTCTTGGTAAAAGTAAAATGGAACTCCCAACGTGGTCCTGAATATACATGGGAACTAGAGTCGGAAATAAAAAAGACATATCAACACTTATTCTGATAAATCTCGAGGACGACATTTACATAAAGGAGGGGAGGATGTAACACCCATAAAATTTTCGTATATTATTTTTATCAACAAATAATTATGGTTATGTTTCAAATGAGACTTCATTACTAAGTTTTAGATAAAACTTAATGTCTAAGCTTTAGATACAACTTAATAGTTGAGCTATGGATAAAACTTAACAATTACGTATTGGATAGAACTTAATGCCTAAGTTTAGATAAAAATTAGGATTAAACTTTACGCATAAGTTTTAGATATAGTTAAAATAGCTAAGTCTTAGATAAAATATAAAACTTAATGACTAAGTTCTGAATAAAATATAAAACATAAATTACTAAATTTTGAACTTAATAGTTAAGTTTGGATAAAACTTAATAAGTAACAAATACTTAATGAGTAAGAAATATCCATATATAAAAAAATGTCTTCTACTTCATTTCATTTTATAAACTTTTGATCATTTTCCCTACTTTCATATATGAAACTCTCTACTACCTTTTAAACACTACAAACATAACCCGAGATTAGGAAACTTGTATAGATGTTGTAGACAACAAGTATAGAAATTCTAATCTAATATTATCAAGGTGTTAGAAGCTCGAAATTTAATTCTTAAGTTACTTCGAGGTTCAGAAACAAAAGCTTATCAAGTTTAGAGACTCTTTTCAACTTACCAGGTGAATACGTTTACTACTTTCAAAACAATCAAATGATTTATTTTGCAAAAATAGCATTAGTATGTTAACCATGTTAATGCATGTCTACTAAAACATAAGTACATGTATGCTTGATCAAATTATATCCTAGGGATGGGTGAAAATCCTATATTGGGGCTCATTTGAACTCAGTGTAGATTTGGAGAGTCCCGCAGTAAGACTGCCTGAGCACCAATACCAGTATATATGGAAGGGGACTTCAGTTGAAACCGACTGCTAAATGTGTGGTTTATCATTAATTTATGATTAACTATTTATCGTTAGTCATGCATAAATATTTTTATGTCAAATTAAATGTATTCATCAGCTTTTCGCTAATGTATTATTTTTAAATATTTTCAGGTAAACATGATTAAATATGTTTAGTCAGGTGCTAGAGTCGGATGGACTTCAATCCTAGGCATGAAAACCCTGTGATGAATATATTAGTAAAAATGGCACTGGAAGGACTAAGTTTCCTAGGCATAGACCTTGTGACAAGTTTTAAATATATGTCAGTAGACAGAAAATTTTGTAAATATTGTTTTGAACAATGTTATATAAAATTATAGGTATTTAATCTCTAACAAATATATGAAAGTTTATTTTTAAAAATCATTAGAGTTATTATAATGCCTTGAAAAGTCGAAACAAGCCATTTAATAATGATGGACTTAGTTAAGGGATATTAATAAAAATAAAGGAAGGAAATGAGTCATGGGCCAAGTTACTCTTACGGGCGAAAAGATTTAAGTGATTAAAGGCTCATAATCAGCCACTTAAACCACCTAACCAACCATAATCTTCCTCATTTTGCAACCCTAGCTACCAACTTTCTAGAGAAAGAGAGTAAAGAGAGAAAGTGAATATAACTCAATATTTAGAGCTTCATTGGTTAAGGGATTGAAGATCTGAGTGTTAGAGCATCAAAACACGAGAAAGGAACAAGAAATCCAGGTAAGAATCATCCTCTAAACGCATCTGTAGGTCAAACACAGATTCTAAGGTTTTGGGTTTTGGAAAGTTGCAAAGAATCATATAAAGGTCATACTTTTACGTATGAAATCATGTAAAAATATTAGATATAGTTTCATGGATGAAAAACTAAGGATTTGGACGTAAAAAGTTGTGATTTTGGGTTAAAAATGGGTTGGGTCGTGATTTTTATACGTCCAGAGAAACTGTCCGTTCATCCTGTGAAACTGTGAGTTCATACTGCAAAACTGTGAGTTCGTCATGTGAAACTATAGTTTTGACAGGTAATTTCATAGCCGTGGAATTCCAACGAATGCTGGGCAAAACTATCATGCGAAACTTGCAGCGAAACTGCCATGCGAAACTGGCAGCGAAACTGTCGTGTGAAACTGTGTGCGAAACTGTGTAGAAAATAATCCATTTGAGTGTTAACTTAAATGCAGTCGACATACCTCCCCGAGCATGGTGACTTATTGGGCTTATCGAGGACAATAAGTCCGGGGGTTAATTATGACACCCTACATAAATCCTAAATCGGCCATGCACAGGAAAGATTCCTGGTTCATAAGAATTGTCTGGTCTCTAATACCAACCAACGTGGTTTGGGCGCATTGGTAGGAGTGGCTCTCTGGTAATGGGTGACCTCCACCAACCAGGGATGGGTGACCTCCCTGAGAATTTTTCACCCTGGCAACTAAACGCAAATCCGTGAGCTCCTCGTGGGCAAAACGGACAATATTAGTGGTATGAGGGGTGGGGTGTTACAGAATGGTATCAGAGCCACTCCTATGCCGTTTGTGATATGGGACATACCTCACCAAGCATGGTGACTTATCCGACTCATCGAGGAGGATGAGTCCAAGGGGGGGTGATTGTGACACCCTACGTTTATCCCACATCAATCATGGACAGGAGAGATTCCTTGTTCATAAGGAATGTTTGGTCTTTAATATCACCAACGCGTTTTGTACGTATTGGCTGTGAATGAGAGGAGAGTTCGACAGTTAAGCGTGCTCAGGTGGTAGCAATCCAGGGATAGGTGACCTCCGCGGGAAGTTTTCACCCGGGCAACCAAAAGCAAATCCGTGCGCTACTCGTGGGCAAAGCGGACAATATTGGTGGTAGGAGGGGTCGGGTGTTACAGAATGGCATCAGAGCCACTCTTGTGCCTTCGGGATGTAGGACATACCTTACCGAGCATGGTGACTTCTCGGGCTCATCGAGGACGATGAGTCCAAAGGGGGGGTGACTGTGACACCCTACATAAATCTCACATCAGTAGTGGACAGGAAAGATTCGTAGTTCATAAGGAATGTATGGTCTCTAATACTAACCAACGTGTTTTGGGCGTACTAGTTGTGGATGAGAGGACAACTCCATAGTTAAGCGTGCTCAGGTGGCAGCAATCCAGGGATGGGTGACCTCCCTGGGAAGTTTTCACCCGGGCAACCAATCGTAAATCCATGAGCTCCTAGTGGGCAAAGCGGACAATATTGGTGGTATGAGGGGTCGGGTGTTACAATAATGGACTTCACTTATGTGGGTCTAATGTATGATGATGGATCCGTATTTATGAGCATGCCATGTGCCTTGCAGTTTGGATCAACTGTCGGGGGTTAACTACCGTGTTCATGTGCACCGATAGGGATCGACATTCGTTGTCGATCAACAGGGGGCTCTTGCTGTATGCAATCTCGTTTATGATGAAGTGGAAGATAATGAAAGAATGAAAGATAATGAGCATGCTTATTAAGATGCAAGAAATGTTATGTATTATGATGTACGCGTTGTCATTATAAGAAGGATAAAGTTTATATTTTTTTATATTACTTAAAACTAGAACTCACTCAGCAAAGCTGACTTTTATGCATAATAGTTGGCAGGTGAAGGATGATGCTGGGGATGGCGCAAAGATGGACGGTACTTGGCGTGTGATGAATGGCATCCTTGTTTATGAAATTATTTTTTTTAATTTGAAAAGTACAATGTTTTTATTCTATTTGGGAGACAAATGTATGATTACAATATGACCTACAAGTTTTAAATGAATGTTTATTTAATTTTGCTGTAATATTTTGTTTATAATATGATTTTATGCTATGATTAACCAATTGTGAGGCTTCTAGAGAATGAGGCCTTACAATTATTTTATTTTATGAAATGAATTATGAAACGCTTTTTCGCTGCGTAAACATCTTTTAAGACAAACAATAAAAAGTGAATAATGACGCGTACCAACCGGTTGCACTCCCAGGGTCCCCCGAGACCATCGTGTGACATTGGACCTTCGATGGAAACTAATTCCTTATTCATATAAGATGATAAGTCAGAGTCAGGAACATCTTCTCCTCTTGCTTATATGCAAGTAGACCCTAAGACTCGAGCAAAGGAGTTACATCAAAAATGCCAAATAATTTCATAAAGTCATCCATCCAAACTTGGTAATACATTAAATTTATATTTATTATATCGATCAATTTTATGTGTCAACATGTCACATCTTACACCCTTGATTGCAGACCATTCAAAAGGAATTTTTTGATACGCACCTGAAACATTTGAGGTATAACAAAAATAGTATTAAGTTGTACTTGGAAGATGAAGATGAAAATCTCCATCTAGTAAAATGCTTGAAGGATTCTCATAAGCTCAGTGGAGGGTGGAAAGCCTTTCAGGATGCACTTAATTTGCACAAGGGGTGTAATGGTCTTCCATTTAGTTGAACACTGTAAATTCAAGGTTGTAATATTGTTCTTTTATGTATGTGTATTTTCTTTATATGTGTGGTGTCGTTAATAATCTTGGTTTTCAATTTGTAGGTTTACATTGAAAGGAAATAGGTTTATCAAGAGGTTCGAAGATTTGCTAAGACGATGTCGTGACCCATACATGTATGTGTATTGTTTTGGTTCTATAGTGGTTACTTGTATGCGTAATCGTTGTCTTTGTTGTGATTTCATTTAATGACTACTTCCTATTATGATATTTTGATCATTTTAAAACTTGATTACTTTTTTTGTGTATTTTTATTGTGACATTCGGTAATTTTCTATTACCAAACTCCGTTAGTTTCGTTAGGCCTTGCATACACGTGTCGTGAGCACATACTAGTTTTCATTGAACATTGGTGACCTAATAACAATTAACTATGGTTAACGGATAATACTTTAATTAATAATTTTGATTATTAATTTGTGGTTATATGATTCATGAATTTTAAATATTATTCATGAATTTTATTTTATAACGTGACAACGTGTAATATTTATTTCATGTGTTTTGTCATTAGTTGAAAATATATATGATTATTATCATAGATCAACAATGTGTGTGTTTGTAGTTAAAATTGTTAAAAAAAGTTCTAAAAGTATTAATTTTTATAAAATGTAATAAAAGAGGGTTTAAATGGTAATTTTTAAATAAGTTAAGTTTAACAAAAACCCAACTCTAGCCCCCTACCCCATTGCGGCCGTAACTCATCACCCAACACCCCATTCTTGTGAATTCAAGCTTGTGAACATCAAGAACAATCGATTTTGGAGCTATTGTGATCATTACAACGTGTTAGCAAGTCCAATTCTTGATCATTACATGATTAAAGGTTAGTTTTTGATTGGTTTTTCATAGTTTTTAATTCAAAAACAACTCTAGTTCAACTAACATGATGAATGTCAAAATTGATATGGTTTGTTGATGTTTTGATGTTAGTTGTATTGCATTGATGTTAGTTTACGTGAATTACGCAAGAAATTCATAGAAGTGATGTGTTGTTCATACCTTACTATAAGTAGTAACTTTTGTGCATGAGATTTGAGAATTTTGAAGAATTGGTGATGACTATCATGTCTAGATGATTGCTATGAACTTGATTAGGTATAAAGTTGATGAAATATTGGATGATAGATTGATTTTGGGTGTTACTTTTCTGAAAGGTAAACTTTATTGATGTCGATCATTAGATATTATGAATTGGGCATGTTCATGATTTTAGGATCATGTAATGCTTGTTGATGATGTCTAATGTGATAGAATGTGTTAATTGGGTCGTATGGATACTTGATGGATTATTTGGGAAATTTAGGTTTTATGAAATATTACAAGATGTTGGGTTATGTTAGGAGATTATGGAACCATGTTTGAGAATATAATGGATCATTGTTGGGTACGTTATATGGCATGAATCTTGTTGGGTAATGTGATAATGATTTATTAGTTGTGATGTAATGGTAATTGTGTTGAGCATGTTGATTTTTTGGGATTCGCATGAGTTGTATGATAATCTATGTTGGTATGATAACCTTGATAGAACTTAAGATTTATGATGTGGCATACGTGAATAACTTGTATGTTAATCATGTGTATGAGTTGCTATACTTGATCAAACAAGATTTCAATTAATATGTCACCAACAGATCGAACGGGTCAACAGGTCAAATGAGTCTTGTTTTCCAAAACCCTTGGGTCAACGTGTTTATTGAGCACTTAGGGTTGTTAAACTTCCGATTAGACGTACTTATGTACTTAGGTTTAAACGTACTTATAGTTAAACTTTTGTTAAACTTCTGGTTATACGTACTTATGTACTTGTGCGTTCTAGGTAACCTCTGACAGGGTGTCTTTCCACTCACCGTTAGCTCTCTAGTATTGTTCGGTTGCGCAGTAGGTGAGTTCAATGCCCAACTTTTACTTACTCTTTTTTTCTGGGGAGAAAGCATACTTTATTTTAAAATGCTTTACAATTATAACATGTGTTTAGTATGACATAATACGTATACCATTGAAAGCCCTTACACTTTCGGATCGTTAATTAAGGAATCTAGCAAGAAATCTTGGGTAGTACTACTGTGTCTGACACGCCCACCCGTACGACTAAAGGTCAGGCGGGTGCAATATTGTCCTAAACAACTAACAGCGTCACGACTTGGTATGTCGTGGCGGGAGGCAAGCAGACAAACATAGTCAGCTTCGATCGTGAAATCACTATTGTTCATTACTAATGAATTTATACTAGCTATCTATCTCAATACACTTATTTACATTTTACTAATGTTATTGCTTATGATGATTACAACCTCTTGAACTCACCAACCGTCGTGTTGACACTTTTAGTATGTTTTTTCAGGTCATTACTAGAAGTTGCCCATAGGAGCATGCACATGTCGAGCACGCTTTGTTCAAACATTGTTTCACTTTTGACTTATAACATACTCACGTACATTGGTTTGGGCGTGTGTTTTGCATAGTTTATATGTAGTACTTTGGGTTTGAAATATTTACAAAATGCTTCCGCATTGTTTTAAAGTTTTAGACTCTGAATTGTTTTAAATGTTGCATATAGTGTCGTTCTGAGTAAATAATGACTTGGATCTTGGTTTGTTCAATCGTCTAGCAGTAGAACCCTGCACGTGAATTTTGAGGGTGTGACATTTATCATCATCATTTTTTTAGTTTTTTATTGTGATTTAACAAACATATTTGCTTCAATTTCTTATAAATTTAAAACATGTTTGATGTAGCAATGTTTTATAATCAATAACCATCTATCCATTGTTTTGGTCATGAATCATATCTTAAATTATGTGTGTAGATTGCAAACAGTATGAACATTCTAATAAGGTAGAGGATAAATGTCCTCTTATAATGTGTATGTAGATTGCAAAAGTCGTTAATGATGGCCTTGTTGTGAATTTAACAATTATGTTGTTTGATTGCATGGTTATGGTGTGGTTTTACCGAATCATATGTTAACACAACAATCTAATGTCAATGAGATGCTAAGAACCTTACTAGTTGACTAGCTCATTGAGGTACCTTTTGGTCTTTCAAGATTCAAAGTTTCATATTTTCATCATACCCTTTAAATATATTTTATTTGATTTAGTAACTACTAATGAAAAATGGTCTTCATTATCAAATCACGTGCCTCACAAGTTTGCCCTGCAACATGAGACAATGTTCTTGATGGTTAATCTCATACGGTTTTAAGTAAAATATGGTTCTGTAATAGGTTGGTTAAGTTGCAATGCTTTTAGCTTGTTATATACATATATATATATACATATATATATGTATACATATATATATGTATATATATATATGTATATATATATATACATATATATATGTATATATATACATATATATATACATATACTACATATATATATGTATATATATATATGCATATATATATACATATAAATACATATATATATACATATAAATACATATATATATACATATATATATGTAGTATATGTATATATATATGCCAACCACCATATCCTACGATGGTGCTGCCTTAATCAACAAGCCAAACCACCCATCTTCGTCCATGAAAAAGGTTCCATCATTAACAAAGCTCACGAACTTTTTAGTTGGATCTGATGACTATGTTCATGGATCTAGTGACAGCGGTAGTGATGCTAGGGTTGACATAAAGGCTTCCAATTACATCTCCTCTTTCAAAGAGAGACTTATACTTGAAGAGCGTAACGCCACTAATAAAGAATCGAGATGTTTAGAAGGAATTAAGCAGAGGTTACTTTCTAAACAAAATAAAATGCTTGATGTTTTTGTGTGATAAACAGTGTTTTTTTTTTCAAGTGGTATATTACTTGATGTGAAGTTTGACTGATCAAATATCATGTAATGGTATGATATGATATGGAAGTAAAATATTGTTGTAAAATTATGTGAATTTATGATGATTATGTGTGTGACACCCCGTATTTTCAGGTTAACATCATTTTCGTTATTTAATTTCATTTTGTTTATTAAACGAAAGAGATTATTGTTATCTTTATTACTTATTATTATTACTAAACCTCAAATTATCATGAACTAACTAGAACTATTAGATAACTATGAGTAAACTTATATATATTATTATTAATTAAAGGACTCAAAATGTCAACTTGCAAAGTCACGGCTGCTTAATATAGCCGACCCATTTCATCGATCATCATCTCCCCACAAACCCTAAAACCCACTTGAAAGTTCCTTGGCATCTCCACCTGCAGCCCTCGATAGCCATCCTTTCACTCGCGATCTTTCTTTCTGCCTCGTTCGGTCCAATCGCAGCCTCTAACCGTGACTTCGACAGCCTTCTTCATGATCAAACGACACCACAATCAACCGCGGTTCCCCGACGACAGTGGACGATGACCGAAACAACCACGTACCTCATTCGGTATGATTCCTAGATCTCTATTCATGTTCGTGTTTCTACGGTTTTGAGTTTCGATTCACGCTTGCGATCTCGGTTTCGTCTTGGTTGAGGGTTCTCGGTTGATGGTTCATGTGAATTTATATGCGCATATGTATTTATGTATATAATTAGAGATGTTTCTATTGCTGCGAATGTAGTCACTATGATTTCCCGTATGGGTGTTGTGTGTGTGCATTGTTTCTACATATGTATACATGTTTGTGTGTTCTTACGCATAAAGATATAAGTATCAATGATTATGTATGTGTTCTTTCGGTCGTAAGTGTGTGTGTGTGTTGTGTTTATGTTGTGTTACTAATATGTATGGCTGCGTATAAGTTCCGTGTATGTATGGCTGCGTATAAGTTCCGTGTATGTATGGCTGCGTATAAGTTCCGTGTATGTATGGTTGCATATAAGTTCCGTGTATGTATGGTTGCGTATATGTTTCTACGTACGTATATGTTTCTGCATACGTATATGTTTTCTGCGTACATATATGTTTCTGCCCGTACATATATGTATTTGCGTTACGTATGTACATATGTATGTATTCTGCGTATATATTTGTGTGTGCATGTGTTCTGTGTTTATATATATATATATATATTTGGTTCTTCATGAGTTGAATATATGTATGTATATGCTACTATATGCATATTTTTGTGTATATATATACGTATTTTGTGTGTGTATATATATATAAAGGTATGCGTGTGATTGTTGTGTATGCGTATTTAGTTGTATGTTTTCGTAGTCGATCAAGGCAGATTATTTATGGATGGATTCATGTTGCATTAGTGGATGGTGGGCGCATGAGTGTGGGGAAATGGGTGAGAGTTCTGGGGTAGGCGCATGGAAAGGGGGGGTTGTTGTGTTTGTGTGTGTTTTGTGGCGTGATTGTGTGTGTGAGTTTTGTTGCGTGAGTTGTGTTGTGTTTGTTATGTGTGTGTTGTTGTGTGTGTGTTTTGTGGTGTGATTTGTGAGTGCACCGTGTGTATGTTTATGTATGTGTGTGTTTTATAATATATAGTATATATGTATGTATAATATATATTATATATGTATGTATAGTATATATTATATATGTGTGTATAGTATATATTATGTGGTAATATATATATATACAACGGTTATCTTTACA
>BJCO01362678.1:0-10000 GCA_018326465.1 Flaveria floridana
TGAATGAGAAACGAATCGCGTACTCCGGTACTGTGTCAGTCTTCGGACATGAGTCGGGGGTTTGTGTACAGGCCCCAGCACAGTATCAGTCTTCGGACATGGGTCGGGAGTATAGCGTGAATTGATGAATGAGAAAAGTGCAATATGTATGTAATGAACGAATCTATGAATTGAACGTTAACGAAATATCATAGTAAAGAACGAAGCGGGATCCTTGTCACTTGATATTAGTAATCGTGGCTGTGTGCCACGAGGAGGGTAAAGCTTGACGGGATCTAGATGAGAAATGAATGATAATGATGTCAGTGAATGAACGAAAAGTTAACGAACGTAATGAAAGATAATAACGATATTATCTATGTGTACGTATGATGTGTGATCATGTACGAATGTATAGTATGATTTGAAAGATAGTAATGACGGTTTTAATAAAAGAAAAGTATGTTTTATTTAAAACTAGAACTCACTCAGCAAAGCTGACTTTTGATGTGTTTCCAGTTAGCAGGTATGTTGCTGAGGATGGCACGGGGCGACTACTCAGCTTTTTTGGATGGCATTCTTTTGTATAATGTTTTTGCGTTGTAATACAAACAAACGATGTTTTGTAATGAATGTTGTATTAACTTGCAAAAGCATTTATATTGAAATGAAAAGTTATTTTACTGATTACGCTGCAATGTTTATTAAAGTTAACGAAATTATATGTTTTAAGAGCGATGAATGACCAGCTATAAGCGTCCCGGGAACGGGGCCTTACATTCTCTTGATAAGTGTGTTGATGTGGTGGGTGACAATCCATTGCCATATCTGAATTTCACTAGTTTAGATCTATCTAATCAACTTGTTATGATTCCTCAACTAAGAATCCACAAGTCACATCCTACCACAAAACATTATTGGAGATGTTAAGACAGGGGTGAGAAGAGGACAAACCCATGACAAAAATATCCGTTTATACTTTTGTTTCTTGTCTTAGATTTACCCAACAAAGTTGATAAAACTTTGAAGGATGGAAGTTGGGTTGAAGCAATACAGGAGGAGCTGCTTTAATTCAAAAGGAAAAAGGTTTGTAACCTATGTCCTCTTCCTCAAGGGAAGAACATAATGGTTCCAAGTGGGGTTTTAGGAATAAGAAGGATGATAGAGGACTTATCATCAAGAACAAGGCAAGACTAGTTGTTCAAGGATACACACCAGAAGAGGGGATTGACTATATAGATGTTTTTGCTCCACTGGCAAGACTAGAAGCTATTAGGATATTCCTTGCTTTTACTGCATCCAAGGATTTCAAGGTCTACCAACTTGATGTCAAGTGTGCTTTCTTATATAGGGTGATTGATGAAGTGTATGTCAAATAACCACTTGGCTTTACAGACCTAAATCATCCTGATTATGTCTTCAAGCTTGACAAAGCTCTTTATGGGTTGCATCAAACTCCAAGTAAGTGGTATGAGACACTATCTTAGTATCTCTGTCAGCATGGCTATAAGAGAGGTACTATTGATAGAACACTCTTCATTAAAGAATAGGAAATGTCTGCATGCTGGTTCAAGTTTATGTAGATGACATTATCTTTGGGTCACCTAATCCAAAGCTCTACGAAGACTTTGAGAAGCCGATAAAGAATAGATTTGAAATGAGGGTCGTGGGGGAACTCAATTTCTTTCTAGGAATTCAAGTATAGTAGGTTGACAATGGCGTCTTCATAAATCAGTCAAAGTATGTGCAAGACATACTCACCAGATTTAACTTTACTGAATGTAAGGTTATAAAGACACCTATAGCCAGAAACCACTCTCTAGGACCTGATCTTGAGGGGGAGTAAGTAGATGAACATCTTTATAGAGATATGATTAGGTCTCTTATATATCTCACAACCTGCAGGCCTGATATTATGTTTGCTACATTTATTTGTGCAAGATATCAAGCCAAACCCAAGATGTCACAACTAGTTGCTGTCAAGAGGACTCTTAGATATCTCAAAGGTGCTCCAAAATTAGGCCTTTGGTATCCAAAAAATTCAGAATTCAATCTGTATGCTTATACAAATAGTGACTATGGTGGTTGCGATATGACTGCAAAGTCTACATCTGGGGGATGTCAATTTCTTGATAGAAGGATAATCTCTTGGTAATGCAAGAAGTAATCCTGCGTGTCTGCATCAACTGTTGAAGCTAAGTACATTGCTACTGCAAGCTACTGTACTTAAGTGCTTTGGATTCAAAATAAGATGCTAGACTATGGCTTCAACTTCAAAGAGACTCGCATCCATATATACAACAATAGTGCTATTTCTATTACAGAGAATCCTATACAACACTCAATGACAAAACACATCAACATCAGGTATCATTTGATTAGAGATAATGTGAAAAGGTGTTGCTAAAACTAGTCAAAGTTAACACAAATGAACAATATGCTGATCTGTTCACAAAAGCTTTTGATGAGCAAATATTTAAGTACCTTGTATAAGCTATTGGGATGATTAACTTTGAGTAGATTTTCATAAACTAAACAAAAGATTATTTTAAATATGTGTGTTCTAAGTTGTCCATATCATCACCTACATAAGCCCAAATTACTTTGGAAGAAAACTTTTAAAACGATATTCCTTAGAATTCTGGAAATTTAAGATATATTTTCTCTCGGAAGACATTAAGTTGTCTTCAAGGGAACATTATGTCCTCAGATCTAATAACTACTTATAAGACATTTACCTTCTGAAGAAATTCTTATATATCTTCTGAAGTTTAAATATGCTTCTAAGTACATATATGTTTTTGAAGGACAATTTTCTTCCGAAAGCAATTAACCCTTGAAGCTTTATTCTTTTATGAATAAAACCTCTTAGTTTTAATCTCTTTTGAAACCAAATATATCTCTAAAGCAAAAATACTCAAAGTACTTTTCTTCCAAAGCAAATTTTCATCAAGTTAAGGAATATTTTCTGAAGTCAAATTGGCTTCGGTAGCTTTTACCAAAACGTTCAAAGACAAATTATCTTTGGAAGATTTTCGACTTCCAGGAAACTACCTTTTTGGGCACTTGTTTAGAGGTGGGACCGACATTTGAATTTCAAAGTTTATCCTTTTACGTTAACTTTGTCTCAAATCTAGTTCATATAAATATACCTTTAACGCTTCCCCCTGTTTCAGTTTCTTTTTAATCTACGAAAGTTTCTAACCTAAACTCACCCACAAACTGCCTTTATTCTTACCTTTCTTCATCACAAAGCTACTCAAATATAGCCAACCCTATTCCACGAAACTAACCCGATTTCTCCATGCAGTTACACAGGCAACACAATAAGGTTGCTCTTTTAACATCCGAGAAAGATCCAGGTTTCTCAAATGTCTGCAGTTTCTTCGCTCTATCTAACTAGCTCACCGCCCTCACCATAGATCCTTCATTGTATGAAGACCAGCTTTTAGAGTTCTAGAGGACCTTCCAATAGGCCATCATGGATGGTGAGAAGTCACTATCTACCACAGTGCAGGGGAGGACAATTTTCATCACTCCAGCCACCATCAATACATATCTGAGGCTGGATGATAAAGAAGGAGAGTTTTCCTTCCCAAAAATATATTATGAATAACTAATTCAGGCAAATGGGCTATGAAGGTGATTACTTTGTAAGAACCTTCAAGAAAGGAAATATCTCCTCCCAGTGGAAATACCTCCTCCATGTCACCCACTCTCTATCCAACAAGCATGGAGGCTGGGATCAAATTCCTGAAGACCTTTCCTATTTAGTCAATGGAAAGGATTAAGGGGTCAAGTTCAGATACTCTCAATTTGTATATACAAATTTGCTTACAAACTGGGACTCCTTAGAGTATTACATGTGCCCTAGATATGTTCAACATGTTCTTAGCTGTGAATTGGACTCATAGTTAAGGGGAACAAGTAATATTCTTAAAATCAGACAGATGAAGCCTGACATCTTTAAGACAATGAAAATGCCTACTGTGGGCTTCTCAGGTGTAGAAATAGCCCTGGTCCCAAAAAAGATAGACCTCATTGCTCACGTAATATTCTTAAAATTAGACAAATTAACCCACACCTTCTACATCTGCACCACCCACAAAACCTCAAATAACCATCACATACTCTAGAAGATCAAATAAACCCTTGCACAAACTACTCAGGTTGTGTAGGCCCACATATACTCACCCACACAGGAAGAAGTGGACACTAGAGCTCCTACTTCTCTTGAGAAGCAAACCACTCCCACTACTTCTTTGATCAGTGCTGAGGTTCCTTATTCTTAGCCTAATGAGCTCACAACACCAGCCTTAAGCCTTCAGTCAGAGTCTTAAAACTTTAATGAACAACCTTAAGGGAAAGCTACCATCCCCAGCCTCTAGACCTTAATCAACCAATCCCAAACCTTTAATTCTATGATGATGAGGATATAAGATTTAGTGAGTACCATGAGTCTCTCTTCTTCACCCCTGCTCAAGGAGAGATAAGTGCTGCTGAATCACCCATATCTAGCCTATATCTTCCACCCCAAACTGAGGTGGACCTCCCTGAACCTATTCAATAAGTACATATGGAAAAGACTCTCACTTTTGCAAGTGATTATATTATTAAGACCTCAACCATGGTAACTCAGCCCATTGACACTTCAGCTGAAGCAGTCATGGTGCAGGGGAAATCCAGCAGCCAAGAACTCAATGCTGGTGATGAGGAAGAAGACCTTGGTTCTATTCTCTCACCCCCATGATTCTTCTGATGAAGATGAGGGGAGTCTGCTACTAAAGTTGCATAAATTTACTAAAAATGAAACTATTTAGTTTCAAGGGTAAGTCAACTGGAATTTCAGGTGGCTACCTTACAGAAGAGGGTCAATGACCAGTAACTTGAGATCACCAATCTCAAGGGCAAGCTAGCTGAGAGACTACTTAAGAGAACTCAACCAGAGCCAAAAAAACCTATGGATGTGGTGGACCTAACCCTTAGCTCCCCTATGCAAGAAGGTGATGCTACCAAAAAGGGGGAGAAAGTCCTACCCGCAATCACAGAACCTGGGAGTTCCTCCTAGAGTATGGACATAGAGGAATTACCACCCTCAGTTGAATTTGTCCATACTTAACAACCTCCTTAGGTCCATATTGATGTGGACTCACTCATTCACAACTTGTTTGAGGAGGTTATTCCAAGGGCTATATCTACCCCATCCTATTTTACTGAGGATAAGATAATAGGATGGAGGTATGATGCTTATAGAAGAGCCCTGATACTCTTTAGACTTCAGGGGTAGAAAGAATTCTTAAATTTTTAGACCTTGAAGTAATATAAGAGTCTTCTTCTAATTCATATGCCACATGCCAACCCAAGTCAAAATAGGCAAGCTGATAGACTAGCTCAGAGGATTCAAGATATGGTGGTTAAAGAGTTCAGACTGAGAACTTTTCTACATAGACAGAGGCTAGCAGATAATGTTATTGGTCAATTGGATGTTAAGGTGGACCCTAAGATTAGCTTCAAAGGGGAAACCTCGGCTGAAGGCCAGTAGTAGAGGCTGTGAAACTTGAGACATGAACTACTTCAACACCCACTTCCCTCAGTGAGGCACCAACTAGCAAAGGTGTCTCACAACCTCTCTCTAGCCAGAGCTCAAGTTCTGAACCAAGCAATGAAGGCCAAACCTCTCTCCATCCTAAGTCACCTAAGCCTGTGAGTGACAAATGGAAAAGGAAATTGACTCCTGAGGAGATTAAGGAGGAGAAAAAAGAGAGGAAGAGGAAGCTGAGGGAATAGAGTTGAAGAGAGACCCCAGGCTTCATGGAAGCTGCAATCAGGGCTGCCCCCAGGCCAAACACTCAAGATGATGTGTCAAAGGCAGCCAGATTGAACTACTTAGGACCAGGAACTACAATATAGATGAACTCATCTCTCTTCCCTGAAAAGAGTTAAATGAACTGGATAACACTAAACTGCCAAAGGAGAGAAAGGAGGCCAATGATGCAGAAATGCACCTCAATATCAAAGAAAAAAAGGAGAAAAAAGAGACGCTACAAACAATCTCCTACTCTCTCCCCAGCTCAAGAAATCCCTGAGAAAGAGACTGTGGCAACTGAGCAACAACCTCAGGTAGATAGGGAACAAGATAGACAGAACATGATAACCAACCAGAGTGCTATACGCCTCTATCAGGTAGCAGCAGTTCTTCACTTGTCCTATCATTACATTGAGTTTGAATACCTTAAGCTGCTTAAGCAACAAGTGATGAAAGACCAAAAAGATGCTAAGAGGAAGATGAGGGAAGAGGCTACAAAGTTAAGAGCCACCACGGAAGTAAACTTGAAGAAATCTGCTAATAGGTAGAAGATGGTGAGCTTCTAAAAGCTGTACGGATTCTTCAAAAGGAGACTTGGTTCAATGTCTCTATCCACCATGGATGAGCATATTAAAGTGATCAAGCAGAAGATCAAAAGAGGTGAGCTTGTTGACTTGCATTTTCCACCAAGTCAAGCTGCACCTGAAGTTAAGGTCAAGGTTGAACCACAAGAGACAACACAATCTGGACCTAGTGCTGGACCATAACCAACTTTATCTTCTAATCCATAACAGGGTCCTAACCCTTCTCGTTCTAAACGTGTGATGGAAAAGGACCTAACTGAGGAAGACATACAAGAACAATCTAGAGTTGCAGGCCAGTCTCCTTAGTTGAAGTACAATAAGAGGAAAAGAATGGTCATAAAAGGTGACAAGAGGAAGAAGAAGTTCAATGCATCCAACTCTACACCTTAAGATAGGTCAAAACATCCTGAGGTTGCTCAAGAAGAGTCTGCTCAAGAAGAGTTTGCTCATCACAGTCAAACTAACATAGAGCCTCTTGCTGCTAAGAGACCCATCCTGTCCTGGACATTTGCTAGTAATCTAAAAAGATGGTATGTCACTAGAGATTAAGGACATCCACTTTTGGCAAAACATTCTTGACCTTCCTCTGCATGATCTTTATGACATGATGAGATACTTTAAGAGACTGAGGGATCCTGACTAAATGATGAAAAAGGGAATGGTCTTGATCCTGATGAGGACTGTCAACATATGAAGTTCAAGACTAAAGGATCTCTTATGTTTTGGCAGGATCAGCCTAGGGGGAGTTCATAAGTATTACACTTAGAGGTTGATACAACCAAAGAGCTCTCAGCATGCATGCATGAAATACAAGGAAGTTAATTCGAAAGATTTTATACAACTCAGTGAATTATGCTAAGTAAAAAATCTTTTGAAGCCAAAAGCCAATATCATCCGAAGCCAAAGATAAAGTCTTTCGAAGCCTCAAAGACAAAGTATTTCGAAGCCAAAGACCGATTTCTTCCAAAGACAAAGAAGACATGCTTTCTCCGAACCACCTTTTGACAAAAGCTGAACCACTTTTTGCTGCCATCTCTGAAGACTCACCAACTTAGATGAGTTGATAAAAGGTCAATACTTTTGTCAAACTGTAGATTAAGGTCTTTTGTCTGTAACTTTCTAGTTTTGTACTTTTATTCATTTTGTAATATATTAGAATGTGAGCTATGGCATGCCATAGTCACAAGTCAAAAGGCTGCCTTTTGACTATACAGTGATCATGTTGTCTAGATTAATGTTTCCATTTGGCTTTCAAAGTATGGTCGGTTGTAGGATGTAGTATAAAGTGTCTCAAGTACTTGTCTTTATCTTTATGCTTTGTAACACTTGTAAATGAACTTGAGAGCGATATACATCATTATTGAAAACCAATATTATCTTGTTTTTGTTCTTGTTCTATCTCTTGTTACTTATGTTCTTAGTATCATCATAAACTCGGTTTCCTATTTGATCTGTTAAGTGTTCTAAGTCTTTGCTTATTGTGAAACCATTGTATTGACCCCCTTCTAACGGTCCTATAACAACCTATAATGCTTAAAGAATAAACATTTTAATTAAATAATTTGTAACTATTATAAATTATCAAAACTCAATTTAGTTTGTAAAGGCTAGTTAATTAAATTTAGTGAGGTTCGACATTTGTTGCCCAAAGTGTAACTCGTACGGATCATAGGTCGGTCGGTAATGTCAATTAATCGAACCCATATATATTAAATCCAACACACTCCCATTTGAATGATATTCAATCAAATCTTAACTTAGACGGTCAATGGCGCTCTAGCTGTACATGATTGCCCCTAAGAATGTATGACACTTTAAAGTAATTAACTAAAACATTATGTTTTAGCAAACACCTTACTATAACAAGACAATAAACTTATGGTATAAACATTCATTCATCTTTTTTATGAAAGACATCAATTGATTCATTGAGATTCAATCTCATATGGGGCTTAATCATTATTGTTCTCGATCTAGATTCAAAGTATTCCACTCAAACACACAATCAGTTTGGGTAAGGCCTCACACTTCACGAGTTTGAATCAACAAGGGTGACATGATATCTAACTCTTATATATAATGTAAGAGTATAGAATCCCTTATTTCCTACATACAACTCCTAATAAAATTTAAAATTATTCCCAATCAAAGCCTTAATGACTGGTAATTATACGTAATGGTTGATAATGATTAAAGAATAACCTTTGGTAAACGGAAGTTCTAGTATGCATCTCAGGTTAGAGGATAATAAATGAGTATACCAATATCAAAGCAACTTATAATGAAGATGATTTATGGCAAGCTATATCCTACATTATTCATAATGAGATATGTGAATTTAGAAGTCAACTATTGGAGTCTAAATTTAGAATAGTCTTAATTCAGAATTGTTTCTATAAGTTTGACCAACTATGGATAACTTAGAATAGAATAATAATGGATTAAATGTGTTAAAATCAAACACAGTTATAAGACTCATAATTGCATTTAAACTAATAAATAAAAATGAATTCAAAAGTATAACCGTTAAATTATCAAACATCCAAATACTAAATCAAAACATATCGCTAGCTAATCTAAGCCTGATGGCATCCCTATGTTGATCATGCTTGTCTTGATTCATATGCTTCGTAAATGGGTTAACTAGTTTTTGATTTATGTCTATTTTGCTTATCCTGATGTCTTCTTGTTTCACTATGTCCCGTATGTAATGAAACTTCCCCTGAATGTGCTTAGCCCTATGAAGAGATCTAGGCTTTTTAGCTTGAGCAATAGTACTTGTGTTGTCACAAAAAATCTCATTTGGATGCTGAATATTTTTAACCACATTGAGATTGATTATGAATTCCTTCATCCAAGCAATTTCCTTTGGAGCATCTGATGCTACAATGTATTCATATTTAATGCTGGAGTTTGCCACCACACTCAACTTGAAACTTTTCAATGATATGGCTTTAACATTGAGTGTGAATATGAAACCAGATTGTGAGCGGGAGTCATCTCAATTAATTTAACAATTAGCATCACTGAACACCTAGCCGTGAGCTGTTTTTAATCGCCTCCAAAGTTTCAAAACATATGTTAAACCTTCTCAAGTATTTCAAATGTTCTTAACCGTAGTTGTTTTGACAAAATAATAATAAGTATAATTTTTTAATCAAATTAGTACATGAGGTGCTTTGCTTGTATGAATAATAAAACAAATATAATAATAAATACAAACAAATGACATCGTTGTTTCCGAAGAAAAGGCTTGATCCCTGGAGATCTCCGGTATAAAACCTCGGATGGAGACTAATCATCGCCTGCCTTTTGTTTTTTTATTGATTGAAACACAAGTACAACTTGAGAGCTATAGCTGAACCATTCAAAGGGTTATAGAGAAAGAAATGAGTGCGAGTTGTGTGTTCTACATCGATCATTAAGCCTCTATTTATAGTAAAAAAATAAATTAACCAACTCCTGAGATTTTCAAGGATTGTGCCGTATTCTTTCCTAACCGTTAGAGGACTGTTTCTGGACGTTCTCAACAACTCAAGTCTGGTTCTTGAGGGTTGGCTGAGTAATATCAAGTCATTGTGAGAATAAGTCAAAACCAAAAAAGAAAAACAATTGGTTTTTAACAACATAA
>BJCO01362679.1:0-22464 GCA_018326465.1 Flaveria floridana
CTGATCCATCTATTTATATGCCAGGCGTTCCCGGGACCCCAAACTCGTTAAACTCGTGACCCGAAGGGTTAACTCGGTGTAATACCCGCAACCATTTTATATTTATTAAATGGTTTTCATCCGAGCCCATCACTATCACTCGACTCGATTAGCAAATTTTCCGGGTGTTACAGTTTGATTGAACTAATTCTGAGACAAGTCGACGATTAACCGTAGGTCTAAAAAGAAAAGATCAATAATAAGTGAATAACTTTCATTTAGACCTGATGAACAACATTTAATAATTATTAACTTACTGAATCAAAAGAACAAGATTGATATACAAACCCGATGAACAGGGTTCTGAAATTCAAACAAGTAAAAGATGAAATTAAGCTTGATAATTATCAAATGAAGCTAGTAATAAGCATTATTGAAATGGTCCAGATGATTAACTTAAATGAAGATGATGAACATCATGCTAATTTGAATGCATGTGATAAAACAATAGGTCAAAAACTTAATTTTGACTTTTCAAAAGTCAAACTTTGATCGTCATTTGCAAAGTCAAACTAAATCTAAACTTGACAATCTTAAAATCATTCTCATTATCATGTCATCTCATAAGTGATAAATCTTACATGGAACAAATTTCATAAGGTCATTTGATCTAAGAGATATGATCAGATTCCTACTCACTACCAAAGTTGTTGATGCCATCATAGTGAGACTTGTTATTTATGAGAAATTCATCAGATCATTTTTAGGATCAGCTAAAGTAACTATGATTGATGCCATCTGAAGGTTGACAGGAAGGATTGATGCCAAGCAAGTGCTTAGTGTCATAGAGCAAATTATGAGACAATGTACATGGTTTGGTGATGATGTTAGCCAACCTAGTGAGATTGATGAAGATAAGTTATTTTTGTTCTTTCCTAACATTGAATATGAGGAAGGTTTTATGGGAAAGCATACAGTGATGGGATAGATGGATCTATAATGGAGATTTTTACTTTACTACTATCAGCACTACTTGTCCAAGAGAAAGACGGGATGTAATAACATCTCTCTCACTACTTCTTTTGATATATATGCCTTATGCACTAACCGACCCTTCAATATTTCTGGTTATGTATTTAATGGCATGTGCTGGACTGGTGAAGGTGGTAATGCAACAGTTTCAAAATGGTTAGATAAAAACAAACAACACTTAACAGATCAAATAAGGAACCAGCTTATGAAACAGAGAACAAATGTAAATAACACAATAGGAACACAAGTATTTGGTTTTCAAGAATGATGTATATTGCTCTTTAGTGTTTTACAATTGTTACAAGGCTTTGTCTTGAGGACTGGTACCTGAGATACTTTACACTACATCCTACAGCCGGCCATACTTTGAATGTTAGCTGGAACAATAATCTATCTAACAAGATCAATGTAAAGTCAAAAAGCAGATTACCTTTTGACTAGTGACTATGACATACCATACCTCACATCCTTATCTATTAAAAAATGGATACAAGTATAACATAGAAAGTTACAAACTCTAAGACCTTAATCTACAGTTGATAAAAGTATGAAGATATCACCAACTTGTATAAGTTGGTGAGTATTCAGAGATGGTAGTGAAAAGTGGTTCAGCTTTTGTCAAAAGCATGTTAGAGAAAGCATGTCTTCTCTGTATTCGGAAGAAATTAGTCTCTTGGCTCGGAAGACTTTGTCTTGAAGTTTCAGAAGACTTCATATTTGGCTTTGAAGAAATGGTCTTTTGGCTTCGGAAGATTTGACACTTAGAGAATTTCTTAGTGCTTTTGTCAAATCTTTCGAAGTAACTTCCTTGTACTTCGAAGGCTTACTGGGAGCTCTTTGGTTTGCATTAGCCTCTAAGATTACTCTTACAAACTATCCCTAGGCTGATGATATGAAAACTTGAGTATGACTTTGAGTCTTGATCTTCATCTACTGACAGTCCTCATTAGAATGAAGACCATTCATTTCTTTATTAGTTGGTCCGAATTCCTCAGACTCTTAAAGTATCTTCTCATGAAAAAGAGATCATGTAGAGGAAGGTCAAGCATATTTTGCCAGAAGTATACATCTTAACCCCCTTGATCTCTTATGACATACCATCTGTCTGGGTTTATAGAGAAAGGCCAAGACAAGATGGGTCTCTCAGTAGCAAGAGGCACTACTTGAGGTGGAGTTGGTTAAGCAGCCTCTTCTTGTTTACCTCAGGATGTTCTGATCCATCCTAAGATGCAAAGGTGGATGCCTTGGACTTCTTCTTCTTCTTCTTGTCCCTTCTGATGGTTATCCTCTTCCTCTTTCTATATAATTGAGAAGGTTGGTCTTGAGTACCAAATGTTCTTTTTTATCCTTCTCAGTTGGGTCCTTTCCCTTCACATGTTTAGAATGAGAAGGTTCAGGAGCCTGCTATGGGACAGCAAATGAAGCTGGCTGAGATATAACATTAGGTCTAGGTTGTGTTGTCTCTTAGTGTTCAACCTTAACCTCAGCTTGAGGTGCAACCTAACTTAGTAGAGAATGCAAGTCTACCAGCTCACCCTTCTCAGTCTTCTACTTGATCACTCAAATGTTCTCCTCTATAGTGGATAGAGACATTGGACCAAGTATCCTTCTAGATAACTCATACAGCTTCAAGAAGCTCACCATCTTCATTCTGTCAGCAAACTTCTTCTTATTGGCTTGGATGGTGGTGCTTGACTTAGCAGCCTCTTCCCTCATCTTCCTCTTAGCAACTTTCTTTTCTTTTAGCACTTCTTGCTCTAGATGCTTGAGGTACTTAAACTCAATATACTCATATGACAAGGGATGTAGGTCTACTGCCTGATAAAGACCTATGGCACTCAGGTAGGTTATCATGTTTTATCTATCTTGTTCCCTTCCTACCTAAGTTTCTTGTGTAACTCCCATAGTCTCTACTTCAGTACTTTCTTGAATTGGAGAGGGGACATGGGCTTTGTATAGTCTTTTCTTTTCTTTCTTCCTTGATTTTGAGGAGCGATTCTTCAGCCTCAGCCTCCTTCCCCTCTTTTGACATTTTAGTGTCATCTAGTTTATTTAACTCATCCAAGGGAAAAGAGATTATTCATCAATGTTGTAGTTCCTAGATCCCAGATAATTCAATCTCGCTGCCCTTAACTCCTCCTTCTGAGTGTTTGGCCTAGGGGTAGCCCTGATTGTAGCTTGCATGAAGTTGGGGGATCTTACTTATTCTCTATCCCCTTGCCTTCCTCTTCCTCTCCCTTTTCTCCTCCTCAATCACCTTAGAGGTAAGAATCCTCTTCCCTTTGTCAATCACTAGCATGTGTGACTTAGGGTGGAGAGAGCTTTGTCTTTCATCAATTGGTGTAGCATTTGAGCTCTGGCTAGGGAGAAGCTGTGAGACACTTTCAGCAATTGGTGTCTTATGGGGGGTACTGGGTGTTGAAGTAGTTTCAGTCTTAAGGTTCACAAGTTCTACTACTGGGCCTTAATATCCAGTTGACTAATAGTTTTTCCACCTAGCCTCTTTCTATATATCTTTGATCTTCTCTTGAACTCTTCAAGCACCCTTAACTGGATCCTCTCAACCATCCTTTCAGCTTGCATGTTTTAACTTGGCTTGGCAAGTGGCAGGACAATTAGAGAAAAACTCTCATAGTATCTCAGGGTCTGAAAATTAAACACTTCTTGTTGACCCTGTGACCTAGAGTGTACTAGGTGTTAGATATATGAGGCTGGTGCACCAAAAACACACTTAGAACAATTTTGGTGCAACTGTGAAGGACTTTCAAAGATAAAAGTTACACTTCCGAAGATTAAAGATAAAGGAACTTTCGAAGAGGAATCATGTCTTCCGAAGACATAGTCATCTCTCTTCCAAAGTATCAACACTTTAGAAGGTTTCAGAACAATGACTTCCAAAGCATAGAGTCTTGAAGACCAGCGAAAGTCTCGGAAGAAGTAAATTCTTCTGAATTATAAATGGCTTCGGAAGAACTCGTTCTTTTGAAGCCAGTTAACCTTCAGAAGAACTTACTATAAACCAGTGAATATTAGCATGGTCCCTCTGACAAGACGTTGCAACCTCTGAGGCACTGCATGGTGTTTTCCCACGACCATGTAGTTAACCATACTTTAGTTCACTGTTCATATGGCCGACTTTTGGGAAAATGGTCAGCTTGACACCCTGAACGGAGTTAGGGTTATCAGGTCAAGAATCTATGGTCAAGAGATAATCATATCTGAATAGACCATCAGGGAGCACTTAGAGCTTCATGATGAAGGTTCTCCTATGGAATTCCCCAAATCTGATTTGGAGGACTCCTATACCCAAATAGGGTATGGTGGTGATGTGAGCAGATCAACGGTCTACAAGTTTAATTTCTCCTACCACTAGAAGTTCCAGCTTCACATTGTTCTTCATTATCTATCCAACAAATTAAGGGGATGGGATCAAATTCCCTATGACCTAGGATGCCTAGTTCATAGGTTGGTAAAAGGCCTTTGGTTCAACTATTCAAGATTTGTGCAGAATAACATCAGGGGAAATCTTCAACGGGAAACATTCTACATGTATCCCAGGTTCATTCAGCATATCATCAACTATAAGCTAGATCAAGAGAACCGTGTCTGTGCAGCTACTCTTTCTATCCCACCCATGAGGCCAACCATCTTCAAAGTACTAAAGAGGATGTCCACCAACTTCACAGGAACACATACTAAACTTTCCAGGTATGATCAAGCCAATGGCTCCTTGTGGCATCCCTGTAAACCCCACAGGTGATGAACCCACACCAGCACCACCCATTTCACTGACAACTCTATCTCCTCCTCCCATCAGATACACATACTAGAGACATCTCAATCTTCTCTGATTGAACAAGCCCCTCCAGTTCCATCCAAAAATGCTAGAGTGGAAGAATGGCGTCCCACTAGTCCGAGGTCCAACCATCCTTCACCATTGACCTTAATATGGTTATTGAGTCTCCTCGGTCTCAATCCCATGAACCCCAAACCAGAGCTGAAAGCCCTTAGGATGAGTCATAATACTCACCTGAGAAACTGATAAGGGATAGC
The DNA here is from genome assembly GCA_018326465.1 of Flaveria floridana. NCBI lineage: Eukaryota > Viridiplantae > Streptophyta > Magnoliopsida > Asterales > Asteraceae > Flaveria > Flaveria floridana. Next base: position 5,065 of record BJCO01362679.1, read on the forward strand.
CAAATCATAGGCTCTAAGCCTCTAGATATTGATCGAGGTCCTGGGTCATTAAGCATAACTCCAATATCCTTTACTGACCTACTTACCAGTACTGATAAGGATTTCATGTTCCTTCAAGGCAATGATGTCGATCCACAACACCCATTCAAGGATCAACTGAGCCTAGAGAAACCTCTGACTTCTAGCCCCCATCAGCAAAGCCCAACTGAGGTGAGTCCTATTGATGTGGAGGGGACTTATGTAGATTCAGCTGCCACTACTAAGAATGTCTCAAAGACCTCTCAGGACAGTGGTAACATCTCTGAGACTGAATCTATGGCAACTTCGCCTATTGATGACTTTGCAAGAGACATCACTACGCAAAGGAAACCAGGGTGCCAAGAAACCACAACTAGTGGTGAGCATGAACATACAAGGTATGTTATCTCATCTGCCCGTGATTATTCTAAAGAAGATGAGGGAAGTATGCAACTCATAATCAGATATCTGCTTTCCAAAGTCTCAAACCTTGACTCAAAGGTTAAGACTTTAGAAGACAGGTCTACCACTCAGCAACTTGAGATTGAATCTCTTAAGGCTCAATTAGCTGAGACACAGACTGAGAGATCTGTTAGTCATGTACTAATTCAAGTCTCTCTGACTTCTTCCTCAAGCTCATCAAGCTCTCAAGATGATGCTACCAAAAAGGGGGAGAATGTTCAGAGGGAAACTCATCAAGCTTGGCTCTCACAACCCTCTGTTCAAAATATCCTGCTCAACAAGCAACTGTTTTCCCTGAACCATCTCCAATCATACTTCAAGTGGACCAAAAGATGCTCATGGATCTTTACAGATTCCTAACCACATTCTTAATGAGCTCTTCACTTGAACAACCAAGATTTCGTTATGGCTTATTTTGGAGCAGAAGAGCTTCAAAGGTTGAATGCACCTCCTACCACTGAGGAAGGAGTTGGTTAACCTAAGGTCCACATTGAACCTAAGATTGATTTCAAAGGGGATATAGGGACTAATGACCCAGTAACTAAATCAATTAGGACAGGAAGTTTAATCCCTCTAACTTCCAAAGCTGAAGACCAAGCTCCGGAAGAACTCCCACTAACTTCCAAAGCTCAAGACCAAGCTACGGAAGAACTCCCACTAACTTCCGAAGCTGAAGTTCAAGCTGCGGAAGGACTATCTTCTTTGTCTGGTGATCTAATTATCACAGAGGCAATTCTTGAACTAGCCTCTGAGATAAATAGTGAAGAATATCTCACAACTTCTCCGGCTCAACCACCTTCATCATCACAAGCTCATATCACCACTCACCAGCCTGAATCCTCTACAACAGAGTCTCTAAAAGCTCTAGCTTCCAAAGACAACAAAGGTAAAAGAAAGATGACTATGGAAAAACTATTAGAGGAGGAAAGGATGGACAAGCTTAAGAGGAAATGTAGACTCCCCACTGGGAAGCTACTAGCTGCAAGTAGCAAAGCAGCTGTGGGAGCCCAGGAGGCTATTAACAACATGAAGAGAGTGGAGATTATCGACAATCTTGTCAATCTAGGTGTAGCAAATGAAGATGTGCTCCTCTTAACACTTGAGGAGATGGTAGAGTTAGAAAAGGTAACCCTGCTGCAAAAAAGAACAAGATGGAGCAGCAAGGTTGGCCTTAGAAGAGGAGGAGAAGATGAAGCTGAGCAGCAGCTAAGAGAAGAAAGGGTAGCCTTCTTAACTTCTAGGGGCTACTCCTTTAAATAATTAGCTCCTCATGACAACGACATGATCTTGTGGCTTTTCAACAAAGAACAAGATCAAATGGACAAGGAGAGGAGAAAGGCTGCTAGGGAGAAGCTCAGAGCTAAGAAGAAGAAGAAGGAAGAAGAAGAAGGAAGAAGAAGCCCAACTTGTCACAGACAAGAAAATGGGAGACAGAGCATGGATGAAAGTATATCTCAAAGCCCATGGCTTCTCTGGCAGACAAGTTGGTCCCATGTCTAATAAGACCCTGCAGCGACATATCAGTGACATCAAAGCTGATATTCGCTCAGGAAAAAGGAATGAGGTTTACCCAATTTCTCAGAGGATAACACCCAAACCTACACCTCAACCTCAACCTCAACCCCAAACTAAACCTGAGCCAACACCCTTTCCTTTCCTAATAAAAACTGAACCAACCACTGAACCCTACACTCCTGAACCTATACCATCAGCCATACCCTCATCACCTATTGCTTTACAGCAACCACCTCCACTACCCATCCTAAAACCCAAAACACTTCCTAGAACTCAACCCTCCTCTACCCAACATCCCAGAACTCAACCCTCTCTACCTAACAAATAACCACCCACTCATCATCCAAGGCATCCTCTGAATCAAGTAAACCTCTGACCTTAGAGGAATTCAAGGAGATCAAAAAAAAGCTCATCAATTGTACTACTCTAAGCGAAATTTCTTATGAAGAGGAATCCATCAAGTTAACATTTGTTGATGGATCCTTAAGTTCCCTCACAAGAGAAAAATTTCTTGATCTGCCTAGGGGAACTATAAACCAGGCACTTCAGCTCTTGGCTGCCAACTCTGATTCATTCAGTGAAGAGGATAAGATGCTAAGAAGAAGACTGGTACTTCTCTTGGACAGCAGGAAGGGTAACAAGCTGCCAAATCAACCCCTCATTCCTAGGAAGAAAATTGTCCAATGGAGATTTGAGGACTCTTCTCATAACTTTTTTATGGAAAGAGAGAATGGCGAAGTCAACAGACTTAATATTCCATCTCTGCTTCACTCAAGTAGATTTGACATCGCTGAGCTTGCAGAGAAGCCATTCTCCAACCACTCCAACTCTCAGATTGCTGCTCACACTCGAAATCATCTGAGCAGCCTTCACCTTATTGAGTTAACTACAAGAGCAAGGATTGAAGAAGAGTTGAAGCTAAGAGAGAAGGTTGAAAAGGAAGGAACAATCAAAGGAAAGACTTTCCTATAAATGATTGAAAGCCCTGACTTGGAACCTATAGTTAGATAGGAGTATGACTATAACTCCCATCAACTATCTCTCTTCCGAAGGCCACAACAGAGGGTACATATGATCCAAAGTAACAAACTAGAACTATTATCAATAAAGGATTTGTACCAACTACTCAGCACTACTTCTGGAAAGAACAAAGAGACAGACAAATATCTGCTCTCCTTGGTGCTGAGAGTTTTGAGAAGTAGAAGACAGTGAGGTTTTGGTAGCATCAGCCTAGGGGGAGTTTGTTAGATATATAATACCTATGTAACTAAAACCACACTTAGAACAATTTTGGTGCAACTGTGAAGGGCTTCCGAAGAAAAAAGCTGCACTTCTAAAGATTAAAGATAAAGGAACTTCCAAAGAGGAATCATGTCTTCTGAAGACATAGTCATCTCTCTTCTAAAGTATCAACACTTAAGAAGGTTTCAAGACAATGACTTCTGAAGCATAGAGTCTTGAAGACCAGCAAAAGTATTGAAAGAAGTAAATTCTTCCAAAGTATAAATGGCTTCGAAAGAAATTGTTCTTCCGAAGCTAGTTAACCTTTGAAAGAACTTACTATGAACCAGTGGATATTAGCAAGGTCCCTCTGACAAGCCGCTGCAACCTCTGAGACACTGCATGGCGTTTTCCCACGACCATATGGTTGACCATACTTTAGTTCATTGTTCATTCCTTATCAGTTAATACATTTACTAACTTTAGTTGGTAAACAAAAAGGTAAGTCATGGACATGTCATGACTACCTTATCTAGGATAGTATTTTATTCTAGATACCTTACTACTAGCAATGTAGTATTTGTTTATTAAGTAAGTTTCCAGCTATATGTCTTTTGTATAGCCGGCTGTAGATAGTAGTATATATAGTTCTCATTGTAAGCTCATAAGAGCATGCTTGTAAGAGTCTTGTAAATTTTGAGTTGAGAATTAATATATAAAAGTATCTTGAAAACCATTTCTTATGCTTTGTTTACTTAGTATATTATTATCAACTCTTAGAAGATTCTGCTTCATCATTTTAAGGGTAACTTAGTGAGTTAAAGAGAGAACACTTGTCTTGAGTGACTTGTATCGATCCTGCACTAGGGCTCTTCTATTAGAGTTATACCTCCATATTACTATTGGATTGTCAGTAGGATAGGATGGGGTAGACATAGCCCTTGGCATTCCTTCCTCAAATAAGCTTTGAATCAAGGCATCCACATTGTGTAGGCATGAGGAGGTTGTTGAGTATGGACAACTAGGGGTGTGCATGGTCGGTTTGGTTCGGTTTTAGCCTAAAACCAAAATCAAAAACCGATATTTCGGTTTCTAGGTTTGTAAAACAGTTCGGTTTCAGTTTTTTTGGTTTTTGGGTTTTGGTTTTCAGTTCGGTTTCGGTTTGATTTCGTTTTTTTCGATTTTGTTTTTGGGCTTCAAGTTATTTTTTTAAATTTGTTCCAAGTAATGAATTTAAGCTAAAACTTTGGGCTTACATCATTTTATTGATTTTTAAACATAATCTGTATATTCTTATAAATTTCTTAACATAAAATTAGTTACAATTAATAAAATACAATAACAAAAAATCTAATAAAACAGTTTAATCTACCAAACAAAAAAGTTTAAATATTATTCTAGTAACCTAAATATCTATCTATTTTAGATAGCATAACTTAAATAAATAATTTATAAGCTAGTCAAGTTTATAAGTGTATGAATACACCTCTAAATTTATAAGTTTAGTTTTATGGTTTCGGTTCGGTTTTTTCGGTTTCTTTTACAAGCAAAACCGAAACCGAACCAAAAAAATTGGTTTTTAAAAAATCATCAAACCAAACCATCGGTTTCTTATTGGTTTCGGTTATTTTGGCACGGTTGCGTCAATTTTTTCGGTTGCAGTTCGGTTATTTTGGTTTTTTGCACACCCTTATGGACAACTGCAAGTGAGGATGGTCCATCAGTCACCTCCATCGCCATATCCGATAGTACGAAACCCTAAGAGAGAGAAATGAGAGAATGATGTAAGGAATCGATGCTCTTTTCTCCATTGTTAGGGTTAATATATTTAAGCGGGGGAATTGAAATTTTAAAGAGGACGGACAAAGATGACACGAAAAATGCATGTCAATTTTTTCTATAAATTTTGTAAAATACGACATAGTTTTTATGACACACGAAAAATGTGCGTCATCTTTCTTCACGCGTCATCTTTTACACGTCATCTATAAACAGCTTTGTAGTAGTAAATATTTATTTTTTAATGTTATTCGACATCGATTAAGTGGCATATGGTTGAATGCTCGTGGATTATATGGTCATAGGATAGGAACCAAGGCCATTATATCTGTAGTAAACATGCATGGCCATGCGTGCTTGTGGTATCCTAGCCTTGTGTCTTGATTGATAATATCATACTAGCATATTGAGGATAGTGATGGCGTCTAGAACATGGCAAACGAGGTAGAAAACATCAAAATGGTGTTCTTCAACAATCTAGTGTGACTACACGTGGAGCATCCAATGAATTTCAAATTTTTCAAGACATGTAGGAATTGTTGTACATGTACAACAATTTTGAAACTCGAACCATAGGCTTGTAACTGAATAACTTTTAGAGATAAAGGGAGTTGTGCTAGAGAAAAAGAAAGGACAGTCAGAAAGAGAACTTAGAGAAGAAAAGATGACTAAAAAACCATTAAAGCTCTGATACAATGAAGATCAATATATTTTTTATGTGTGATTTAGTAAAACATTACACAAAAATAATATAAAACCTTGATACAAAATCTTAATGAGCTTAACTCAAACGGGTTAACCCTAGTCTGTAATAACTTTTCTAGAACAGTAAATCAAAAACACATCGATCATACTTCTAATTTTGCATTAATAAATAATAAGCGTGGTTCAAACTCTTAGCATCAAGGAGAGTTTCACCACTTTAATTTTTAGATGACTTTTTCAACTGAACTGGTCATCTTAAATATAAAATTTGATACTCTTTTGATAACACATTGGTATATTGGTTCACGTCATTGTCTAACATTTGACTTAGTGATTCCTTCCATAGGAAATGCTATCATTTTCGTTATGATAGCTCAAAAGATGTTTGATGTTCATTACACTTACATAGCATAGACCAGAAATGACATTGGTTGATCCTTGGATATCTTCTACCTATTCATATTCATTAAGTATTTTCCAAATTTAAGAATCCCAATAAATTCCTAATTTTATTGTATTTTATTTATTCTATACATAATAAATACAAACCACAATACAAACGAGACTTCAATTACTCTATTTAATCTAAAATAAAACATTGAATCTGTAGAGTTGTAGAAGTGAAGATTAGTTTTTATCATAAAATGGGTGCCTTGTATTTCATAAAATTAGAAGCAATATAATCCTTATGTAAAGGCCATCCTATCCAAGACTAGAGGACTCGCAGGAAGATAAAGTGAAAGCGAAGGAATGTGGCTTCTAGTCTTTCACCATTGGGCTATTGCTTAGGAAATTTGTCTGCTTTTTCTTTATAGCTTGAGACTGTGTTAACTTTTAACTTGACAAAAGAACCTCTTTTTCGAAGTAGTTCTTATTGTATGGACCAAAACCTCGCTAATTGATCTTTAGAATGCTTACTCTATCAATTAGATCCTTTACCCATAGACTAAAATAGCTAGGCATATCTATTTCTTCATGACCAAATTTTGCTTCAAAGACAAATATCAATCTCCTCAAACTAAATTATTTGTGGGTGGAGATGAGGTCAGGGATGTTGCCGAAGAAGCCTTCCATGAACACCGCTTTCCCTCAATCAGCTTCAGCTCAGGGGAAGGCAAGTTCAATGCAACTTCGCACACCTTAAAATTTCATGGTAATGATTCTGAGAAAGAAACCACCTGCATGTTCTGGTGGAGTTGAGGACTCTACTATCTGCATCCCACACTCCAACAAAGCACATATACTTCACTTCTATTAGCTAGACAAACTCAATAGACACACAATTTTCAAATAATTCTCAAAATCATAATGCACACTAGTGACCAACCCAAACACAGATTCATGCATTCGAAGTTGACATTAATATAACCGTTATAATGTGTATTTTTGAATTTTAGCTTTTTTGCATCACCACTTTAACTTTATAATTTAGGGCAAAAGACGTCTATAAAACAATCATGTCCAAACAAACCAATGCTTATTTCCTAATTAAATTACGATAAGAAACAAAACTCATCCCGTTTATAAAAATCTGATTCACAGTTTCCAACAAACTCTTTTTGGCTAGATCAACACCAGCAAAATTGTTAAATTCATGTCTATGCCAAATATTCCTCTCTCGATAGCGTGTTGAGATTTAAAACGCACCACAGACACAAAATGAGTGACTAACATACAACTTGCAATCATACTATATCATCTACAGATGAATACAATGCTAGCAGTAGCTATCATAGGTCTAATACATCATACAAATTTTTAAAAAGAAAGGAACATTACCCCACCCCAACTTCAGGTCATCAGAAACCACCCAACTAAAGACTCTCCTACTACAAAAAAAAAAATCAAACCGAATGGTCCGAAAAACACTCATTCAGGTCGGCGCATTTTGACATTAAGGCTGATTTCCTTGTAAGACTGAACCTTCTTAGCTACTGCACGAGATGGCCTTGAAATAGACAATCTACGTTCTTCACTTACTTTATTTGGTAATAAATCGTCTTCTTCTTTAGCAGAACAAGCCGCATCATCCACTTGCATTTTATCATTCACCTCTTTTGTATGAAACAAGTCTTCTGCAGGTTTTGGTTCATCATGTTTAAACCTAGCAGACTGCCTTCTAGCTCGCAGCCTGCAAAACAAAATGTTAAAGGAAAAAAAACGCTGCTTTAGACTTTAGTGAATTTGTAGTTTTATTTCAATACAATAACTCTTCAAAAGAAGAAGCGTGCACAAACCTTCCATCATCACCCACACCCTTCTCCTGAACCTTTCTAACTGATGGGCCTAAACCTGAAATCAAGAGTAGTTATTGGATGTGAATAATCAGAAATGAAAAGCTAAATGTAAGAATGAACCCAAAGAACACAAATTAGAATTACTTTTGGATTTCTGCCTTCCGTTAGTATTACACTGTTGGTCTTTGTCTCTTTCTGCAACCGTACATACTCCCGTCTCCTCTTGCTCAGATACTTTCGCCTTCTACAAGTTAATATATACGAATATTTAGGCAATTTTACTTAAGATTTCTGATAAAATACATATTATTCACTCATGAGATTCACAAGCAAACCTTAATTTCATTCGTTTCACATGTTTTGGTTTTCCTTTTTCCCTGATATATAGCAGAGAGCATGCATGTGAGAATGAAATAGACCAAAAACCAGCATGTCTGCTAACAAATGAAGAAAGAGCAACACACTAACCTCTAACTCCAACTTGTTTGCTATAAGCAAACCATTTTTGCATCCTAGTTGATGTTGCAGATCTTTTAGCTAAACCAAGAAAAAGTGTCAGTATAAATATAAATAGATAGGTAGAGAGAACAGAAGTTGGCCACACAAAACTGCATGAACAACTTACTCTATCCTTGCCAGAATTTAACTCCTACAAAATTAAAGAAATATGTTAATCTTTCTGAAAAAAAATCTATTAGAGCAAATTCCACATATTCTGACAAGCAAAGTTGCAAACAAACCGCTAGCATTTGACTGTTTGACTGCGCAAGATGCAAATTTTGCTGCTGCATCTTCTGCAAAGTGATCCTTAATTTTTGTAGCTCGCCTCCACTTATATCAATGATTTTACTGTGAAAAATGTAAGGAAAATCATATTCATGGTCAAGCAAGAATACATTACTTCAAAATTTCCATAACTGTGAACTATACTATTTAAAGAATACTTTTTATCAGCTAAAAGCTTCATCAGTGCTGCATTTTCCTGAAATACATCAACATCAAACCATGTAAATACCAATTATACATGAGATATAGCACAACAGTAGGTTTATGTGTATAAATTGCATGATGCCATATGCAAGAATGGGATACCTTTTGGAGCTGCTCTATATATTCTTTCACAGAACACGAATTTGGCTTGGACTTGTTATCTTGGGTCAAAGTACCAGGTGCCTTCGGCCTGTTGCTAATGTCAGCAAGCATTTTCCTCCCTGAACTTACTATAGAATTCTTTGGCATTTTCTCTACTTTAGGCTTATCTGTTTAGACATCATATTTTTAGAAATGAATGAACAGCGATGTGTAAAAACCTTCTAATCGAACTATTTTAACTTGTTTTTCTAATTAGTCTAAAAAAAGGCCGTTTCTATGACCCATGGTTCGGTACAGGCTAACATATCACAATGTTAAATTTATAATAAAAAAGTAAAAAAACACAAACAGTCGAACAAAGTAGCAAATTCTAAACTTATCTGCTTGGAAAAGTCTCAATGTATAATCTGAAATTGTGACACCTAACTATGAATACGCTGATCTTTCTTCTACTTACAGCATAGGAATCAATCAAAAAGACAGAACGTAATCTAAATTTACGCATAATAGTGGGTATCGACCAACATTTGGGATTCGATGCAACCATTATAGCTACAGTTACCTGAACTATGACCCACTAAACACTATGGCAAGCACAACAACAGTTTTCGTAATAGTACATCTGTAATCTTGTGATAGTATAATGAAATTTGAAAGGGGGGATGGTGGCATTTCATATGTAAGGTGTAATAACTCGTGTAGATTAAAAAAATCAAACCCTAAAATGTACTGAAAACCTGTAATTGGTTCTAAAATTAACGATACAGATCTGAAAACCCTCTACAACCCGAATGGGAACATGAGGTTTGAGATCGTGATTCATCGAAATCGAGCGTTCGATCTTGCAAACACATAAGTTGGTTTCTTTACAATTCAAATAAAGATTGATGAAGAATTAGAGCAAAAGATGTAGTTAGATGACATCGGTCTTGGCATCAAAGACAAAGACACCTTCCATGATGTTGAACAGCGAGAAACCCTAATCTTTAGCATCAATCTTCAGACTTCAGCCCCATCTCTCAACTCGCGGAGTGTGCTTCTTTCTCTCTCTCTCTCTCTATCTATCTCTCTCTCACTCTCTCTCTCTCTCTCACTCACTCTCTCTCTCTCACTCACTCTCTCTCTCTCTATCTCTCTCTCTATATGTATCTCTCTTTCTTACGAAAGCGGAGCCGAATTTTGAATCTGCGAGCTTTTTTCGTAATGGGCCTAATGGATTATAAACAAGACATCCGTGGACCTAAAGGTACGTGAAAGGTTCGGCAGAAAAGTTTGTTCATGTTTATTTGTTTAGTAAATGAATAAACACGACAAAAAAAAAATTTCGTTTAGTTAAATGAAGGAATATGAACACAAATCATGTTCGTTCATTTATGTTCATGAGCGTTCGATAATGTGTTCGTTAATTTCCATTCTTGAACGTTCAATAATGTGTTTTTTTATGTTTGTTAATGTTCTTTAATGTATTCGTTTATATTCTTAATTTCTGTGTCAGTATTTTTATGACTATTATATCAAGTATTTTTTTTATATTTATGTTAAGTAATTTATTTATTTTTTATTGATTTTGTGTAATAGTTGTAATAAAAATGTAAATTTTATTCTAAAAATAAATTTATAATCATTTGTATTCATTTGTGTTCATAAGCTTCTTTGTTTTCGTCATACTCATGAACAATTGTTTGTGTTTGTTTGATTTTGTTTGTGTTCATTAGTGTTCGGTAAGTGTTCGTGAATAGTTTATGAACATGTCCATTTTCTTAATGAACGAATACGAACAAGGAATCTCGTTCGGTAAGCGTTCATAAACAGTTTATAAACAAGTTTATTTCTTAACGAACGAACACGAACAAGACTTTTTTCGTGTTCATTTGGTTCGTTTACAGCCTAGGTAGAAGTGCACAAACCGGGTTGGGAGCAATCAAGTTTTTTTGTACCTAGGTATCGATGAACCCAGGTAAGAACCCGAGTTGGGTCACAATCATCAAAACCCTACCCGGTATACCCGGTGGGTCGGGTCCAAAACCATGTGCAATCCGGGTTTTTTTTCCGTATGTGTATTATTATTATCTAACAAAAATCATTATTATTATTAATATTAATTATTATTATTATTATTATTATTATTATTACTACTACTACTACTAGTGTTAGACCTCGTGCGCGTGTTGCGCGCGTGTCGGAACCGAGGCTTAGATAAATACATGTCCTTAACATCATAGTCATCTTTTTTATTCACAAAACTCGCATAAATTTATAAATAACATTATAAAATATGGATTGAATTGAAAGGTTCGACAACGGCATTCCATTGTGGTTGCAACACATTGCCTTTACGGCAACATAACAACGAAACGAATCCTTTTCTTCGTAATGTCGTCGTCTATCGAGCGGATCTCAAGCAAAGCTTACAAGAAACATGTTCAACCATCATAATCAAGTAGGTGACGTCTCAGGCGAACAAAAATGGTCACCATCAACATACCATCGCCAGAGAACAAAATTAGACTACCATATAATAAATAGATTAGATACTATAATATATACAATTATATTACCTTCGATCAAACACTCAGACTTTCAATCGAAAGCCAAAATAATAGTCCAAAAGAAAGGAGGTAATAAACCCAATTTCAAATAGCTATATTACCCCTGTAGATGAAGAAAGTAGTTGTACCCAGTTCGCTTTCGCTTGAATGAACGTGGGTGAAACCCTTGTAAGCAATTAAAGCAAGATCCAGTTAGATCTATATCCAAACGGAGAAGCAGCTAGTCGTCAGTCCTCCTCAGCATCAACTTCATCTGCTTGTTTGAGGGTGACCATTTTTTCTAGTCAACCGTGCCAGTCACCTCTTTCATTGTACCCTCAACCTCTCGAGCTCTCCCTCTCTCCTTTATCCCCTACCTTCAACGTATCGATGAGAAACAGGGACGCAACAATGCCGGGAGTGGACCGGAAATGGCGAACGAACTGTGGCCAGCAACTCATCCCCCCTTTCTCAAAGACGCACGCCCATCTCTCTCCCTTTCCAATTTTCAAGGTATAAAAGCACGGTAAACAGTTGCTGCATCAGGTAGCAGCAAACACACAACCTGTAATTTCTGGCTTGAAATATAGTATTGCAACAAACACACAAAACAAGCATCCGTATCAAAAGATCGGGTCTAGCGAATTGATGTGATTCTAGATCATCTTTTACATATTATTATGTCCAATATTCTTTCATGGAACATAGAATCACAATATTACCCTTTTGTGACATGGACTAAATCAATAATTTGTCAAGAATCAGGCTAAACTCAGGAGTTGGAAAGCCCAACATAAACTTTCCCACGCAAATGTAGTTTGTACCCATGAAAACCGGAGTGGTACCACTTAGTAGTATAGATTTATCAAAAGAAATATCTACCTATATTCTTAAAGCCTGCAAGCTAGGCAATTTGTACATGTAAAAGAAATCAAATTCTTACACTTTAGTCATTGAAAACATGGTTTGCTTCCTAGAAGAATCCATATGAAATTTCTTTTGTCAACATTGATACAGAGATTATTATTAATAACATAAACCGTAAAACTTCTTCCTATTCTTTACTCTTGCATCACCTTCGGAGTCGATCAGTTACAAAAATCGTTGGACGCTTCAAACCATAAATCTCACCAAATATAGGCGATCTCAATTAAAGAGAAAGAACTCACAGCAATTCACGGGTTATGGAAGATGAAAGAAGCCAGAAGACAAAACCCATCTCCTTCTAGACCATGTCATATTCCTTGACAACCAATCATAAATTAATTCATCTTCGTTTCTTTATTTCAGAATTCTAAAACACCGCTCAATTTGAAACACCATCACCTTTGTATTGATAAATCGTGGTTTCGCCTCGAATCATGCCACATGTCTTGAGTGGTCTCAGATGGTTGTGTCATCATCATCGTCGACCGAACAAACCCAGGTAACACTTAATCGTGACCGATTGTGCCCATTATCATCGACGTAAATCACAGATGAAATGAACCTCGTTGTCATCGATTCTCGGCTCCAACTTAGAGTTTTGAACCGGAAAAGAACACCCACCGGCGGCTGGGACCACCCATGATGCCTTCCTCCACCGGCCTACCGATTTTGCCTGACGCGGCGCTAAACAGAGGCGCGCCACAATCTAGAAATTGGTGGACCACGACGATACATGGCGGTGGTCTGAGGATCATATAGGGAGCAAACCCCGAGGCATGCAACAACCAGTAAACTCACCGGAGTTAGGGGTGGTGGCCAACATAGGCGTAACTGTTGTCGCCAAAACAAAAAACCCTAAGTCAAACGCCGAATCATGGCGATGTTGGGCACAAACAGAAGTCGTCTGTCCGCTCACAAAACACAGAGCATACCTGAAGCGTCGGAGATAGGCGGAGACAACCAGGGTGATACCGGATGATAGAGGCAGCGGAGAAGAACCCTCATGGACCTCAAAGGTTGAGAACTTATACCCCGCGTAGGGAAATGTCCAAAACACCCCCACTATACTTTTCATTCCCTTTCTTTTTCAACATATAGGGTAATTATTATTATTATTATTATTATTATTATTATTATTATTATTATTATTATTATTATTATTATCATTATTATCATTATTATCATTATCATTTTTATTATTATTATTATTATTCATCATTCTATCATTTATTATTTTTGAATAAACGTCGGATTCATCATACTTCTATAACAATATTAAATGAATATCAAATTCATTATTTATTTATTAAAAAAACTTAAAATATATAAATGAATCAATAAAAATAACATAAAACTTTTATTTTAAGTTATCGTCTAATTTTTATTTTCTACGAAATGTTTCATCAAATGCTAGATTTTTGTCGGATATGCCATAAGATACTCCTTCTTCTACCTTTTCATCGTGTACTTTAGCTTTGAGTGCAATTTCTTCTTCGAGTCTTATTTGGTCTTGTATATGATCCATCACGTTTAAGTGATCCTATAAACAAATGCACATCTCCATTGCTTCCGGAGTTAGTCTTGTTCTACGTAATGATATTACCCTACCGCTAAGAGAAAAAACAGAATCCCAAGTTACCTTAAAAGCTTTGACGCTTAATAAATCATGAGCCATAGCGGAAAGAATCGGAAATCGAGATTCATTTTCTTTCCACCAAGCCAAAATATCGAATGCACGATAATCTTCGGTAGTAATAGTGAAAATAAAATCCATTCCACTATATCTACCGAGCTCGCTTGTTGGGGTGTTACCCCTTTATCGTTTAGCCGTCACATCTCACACAACATTAAACATAGTTAAAACTGGTTCTCTAATCGAGGTACTATATGTTTATATTAGACTCATATCTATTTAAATAAAAATTATAATTTTTTTTCAAACTTTCATTAAAAATTTCGATGCCTCTATTAAAAAATTAGAGTTTTCGTCATGCATATCCAAACTGTCACTTATCACGTCTATCAAACATTCAACCCCCGTAAACATTTAAAAACGGATTTAAAGCAGCGGCACAAATAAAAACGGGTGGTAACTCCTTAAAATATGGTTTAAACTTTTCTCTTATTGGTTCTATTATTTGTGTAAACATATAATTTTTATTTTGAAATTTTTTAAAGTTCAAAGCAATAACATATAATTCTTGAAGCACCGAATAACTAATGAGATAATAAAATCTCAATAATTTTATAGTTGAGTTTTTAAACACATCAAGAAAATCATATAGACGTTGAACATTGTTTCAGCACGCATCTGGAAATGGTCGGATTCACATATCCGCAATACTACTATGAAAAGCTTTTAAAGTGCCCTTTTGTTTTAAAGCACAATCAAACATGTGACAAGTCAAATTTCTCCAAATAGATACATCGCAATTAAGACCTAAAAATATAGATTTCTTATCCTTACAAAGTTGTTTATAATTTTGATATATTTTTCTACTTTTTTAAAAACGTCATGTAACGTAAATCGAAAATCTTTAATAAAGTTATCAACAAATTCTATGGATGGCCCGCCTCGCACCTAAATTAATATATGTGCAACAAAACGTGTATGGAAAAAATCGCCCTTGGCAAACGGAAGATATTTTAATTTTAATTTTTAATTGCGCTTGTGTTGTTTGAGCCGTCATCAAATACAATTGAAAAAAGTTTAATTTGTAAATTAAAAATAGTTATTACATTATCCAAAAAGTAAAACAAGAATCCTCCACTGTGTGGATACGAAAAAAGATCAAATGCAATTGTACGTTTCTATCATTTGCCATGATTTAGGATGACTCAATGAGCGGTGACACAAAGGTATGATTCGGGTAAACTGACCAAACGTCACTAGTTAAGTTTACACCGTACTTTTAATTTTTAAATAATACAATTAAATCATTTTTTGTTTGTTTCCATAATTTTAAACAATAACGTATAAGTGTAGTATGACTTACGTGAGTGTAACGAAGTTGAAGCGTCTCTCGAATCAAGTTGGTTAACCGAGGATTGTCGAAGTGACTAAAAGACAAAGCTTCTTGAATCAAGAACTTCGTCATTCGATCTCGAACCGTATTAACGTCGTAATTAAAGATTCCACCGTCTCCATCCAATTGTGTTTGTTGTGAATCCGAATTACTTTTCAACGCCTTACAAAACTTCTAAATAATGTGTTTGCTTAAAGTCATGTTTAAATCTTTAACAAGCAAAGTTCCACAAAACTTGCAACAAGCATTTACAGACCCGTCACTCAACTCAACCATATCCCAATTGCACCAAATATCCATGTTACGATTGTGTGCAAGAACATGTGCGACGGTTGGAGCGTTGGACGAACCTTGACCAACAGAAGATTGTGGAAGTGTAAAACGAGAGTAAACGAGGGTATTTTTGTGTAAAACAGTGAAAGTGTAAAACGAGATAGTGAAAGTGTAAAACGAGAGTAAACGAGGGTATTTTTGTGTTTTTGCGTATGTTTTTGTATTTGTGACTTGGGTACTCAATCATATCAATCCACACCTATTTATACTAACTTATGGGGATAAAATAAAAAAAAGTGGTCAAAAAATAATTCAAAACATCAATTTTTTTAAAAAAACAGTAATAACCGGGTACAACCCTGGTGCAACCACGTCGGGTTCGGGTCAGGTTTGGTGAAAAGCCTTATATCTAAACCCAGTTCCAACCCTATGGGTTTTTTCAGGTGCAAACTGGGTATAAGCCCCACCGCATCCCACCCGACCCGGGTCCAAGTCGGGTACATAGGGTTGGGTTCGAACCAGGTTATTTTGCCCATCTCTACCTAGAGGTGGGCAAAAATCCCAAGTATGGACTCGACTTGGACCCAAGTACGTAGGCCTGTAAATGGACAGAATGTTCACGAACTGTTCATGAATTGTTCGGTGGGAATTTCGTTTATGTTTGTTCATTTAGTTAAATAAACGAACATAAACAAAAAGTGTTCGTTTATTTAAATGAACGAACATGAACACATGTTTTGTTCGTTCAGTAATGTTAATGAACATTCATTTATGCTCATTCATATATGTCGTTTATTTACGTTCATTTATGTTCGTTTGCTTACGTTTTTCGTTTGCTTACGTTTGTTCGTTTGCTTACGTTTGTTTGTTTGCTTACGTTTGTTCGTTTATGTATTGAAATAAAATTCCATGTACATATTTATTTGTGATTTTTTTGGATGAGTTATTATGTTTGATTTCTTAATAAATCATTATTTTTTGGTTGAATAATGTATATTTGAACCATTAATTTACATATGTTTTTGGATAAATTATGATGTGTTAGATTTGCGTGTTTAGTGTTCTTGAATGTTTGTTTGTGTTCGTTTGCATTCATGAACTATTCGTTTACCTTTTTAATGAACGAACATGAACGAACACGAATATTTTTATTTTCTTAATATACAAAATGAACAAAAAATCATGTTCGATTATGTGTTCGTGTTCGTGTTCTGTTAAAGTTAAATGAACAAATATAAACATGAACAAACACAAACATTGTCACACCCTCAAAATCCACGTGCGGAGTTTTACCGCGAGGCGTGTGAACAAACCAGGATCACGGTCAATAGTTACTCGAAACGACTTTATATGCCATATTTAATATAACCCAAACCAGAGTTCAAACTTTAAAATCGTGCGGAAGCGTATTGTAAATAAGACAAACCCAAAATATAAAAATGTATAACATGGCAAAACATGCGCCAACCAACTGTTTAAAACTCAAAAGGTAAAGACAAGCAAATGTGTTATTGTTTAAGTCCTAGAATGCATGCTTGACTCGTGCGGTGCTCCTACTGGCAATCCGGATTATCGATCTGAGAATAGCATACTAAAAAGTCAACACAATGGTTGGTG
>BJCO01362680.1:0-11208 GCA_018326465.1 Flaveria floridana
ACAATTTAATTCACGGTTATAAATTCATGATTTTTATTGTAAAACATGAAAACAGTATTACCGTATCAACTTCCCATAACGCGGGATATAGAGAGTCACTCCCGTCACCATATTCGTTACCCTTAACGGACCCCGAGTATATTAAGTTAAACCACTCAAATGGGAGAATCGTCCAACGATCACTACCCGACAACTCTTCGGTTCTACGTATTTCTTCGTATCTCCATATTGCGAGTCTATTTGTCCACGCCCGAACATGCTATAAAATAACAACTTTTTTAATTGTTAGAATTTTAAAATAAAATAAAATATTATTTTATTAACAACTTTTGTGAGTCACTCCCGTCACCACGTCCACGCCCTGAAAGGATGTTTAATTAGCTTGGTCCTTTAGAAAATCTATATTATATCTAGAAAAAGTGAAAAGACCGATAATTTATATTAAAAAATGCTCTCGTGTCCCTCTTTCATCACCCAACTCGACCCTATGGCCCTATCTAATCACCCTTCTCTTCTTCCATAGTTTTCTCCATACTTCCACTGATAATCCCCCTTCTAGGGTTTCCAATTTCCGTTAATGGCGATCCCAAAACCCTAAATTCAACATAACATCTATCTTCATGGAACCTCGTACTCACAGCAATGGTACCACATCCGCCGCAGACGGCGCCGCCGCTGCCGTTCCACCGCCGGCGCCGATGTCGAGTGTTAATGCCCCGCCACCTTTTTTGGTGAAGACTTACGATATGGTGGACGATCCTTCTACCGATAAGGTTGTTTCATGGAGCGCTACGAATAACAGCTTCATCGTGTGGGATCCACCGGAGTTCGCTAGGGACCTTTTGCCTAAATACTTTAAGCATAACAATTTCTCCAGCTTCGTTCGCCAGCTTAATACTTATGTATTGTTCTGTCTCATCTGCTTATTGGATTTGAAGTTAGTGTTGATGTGATTGGTTTGATTGTTGTGTGTTTGATGATTTGACGTGGTTGTGAATATCTGGTGAATGACTTGTTCAGTTTTCATTTGATGATGATGATTAGGTATAGAGTTCAAATTTTAGGGCACGAAAAGGAAAAGTGTTTTAGTATTTATCTGGATAATTTTTTTGTTAGTTGGAATCATATGTATATGAAGCAATCTATGTGAATAATTAATATAGCAGCTCTTAAACATTGAAGATGCCCAAATGTAGGTTTTTTGTTTATTTCCCTTGTGATGGGGAAGATCATGAACCTCTTTATAAGACTATATCCAGACCTTATAGATATTGTTATTAGACTCACATCCCCTTATGCTAAATGCTGAATTCATGATTAGAAGCACTTCATTTGCTTGCTGTAGTTAGGAAGAGAAGATAGTGAGATAAGTAGTTCGTGATTTTTGAAAAAAAGTAGTCAGCAGACACTGATTTCAACCATATGTTGGTGACCGAATTAACCAGATCAGTTGAGAAACCAGTGGTTTGGTATGGTTACTTTGTGGCCGAGTTTTATGGTCTGGTCATTGTATAAATAACCTAACCAAGCCACCATTAAAATCAACCTTTATGTTCTTTTATTTTTATAAATAATATCGTATACGTTGGAAAAGTTGCACAGTCTTTTATAGATAATATATTACGTGCCCCACCTCTATAAATTAAGGGGCTTGTTGCTTTTTATTTGGCCCTAAATATGATTGGATATATCAACTAAAATGGTCTTGAACTAACAAACCCCCTATTCTAGCGCTTAATTGAATTAGCCGCATAACCATACCCAATAATTGAACTGATTGGTTATGAAAATCTAAACAGAACTGTGGAGTTGCTGTGTTTTCCCTTCTCAAATTGTCACTTAAGTAAACATGAATTATAGCTGATTGGGAGCTTGAGCTACTGACCTATTGTTACACTTTTTTATTTTTGTTTCTTGCACTCTGAATTATCTGTTCTTTTTTAGTGTTCCTCTCTGTTAATTGGGTACATTATTTTGTAGGCCTATTTATCTGTTTATTAACCTTACAAGATGTGTAGTTGATATGTTTCTGTAAAGTTCTATGCATGCAATCTTGCTATCTGTTATTTTAGTTGTGAATTAGAGTGTGTTAACAGTGTCTATGTGGGTGCCTTGCATATGTGTTTTGGATCTTTTGATTTGCAACACTGGGGACTAAAGAGGGTACTTAATGGGTTGACCTGTAGAATACTACTATCATTTGCATTGTAAGTGAATGTACTTAATCCTTTCCACATTTGCATTATAAGTTAATGTACTTAATCCTTTCCACATATTCATTATAAGTTAGTACGTAATGGGTAGACCTGACAAAAGAAAGTAGTTGATGTTTATCAGTTGAGTATATATATTTTCTACTTAAATATTAATTTATTCAGCCTGACTTTAATTACTATGTTTATTCAGTTCAGTACTTCTCCTTATGTCTTGTTACATCATGCGCTAAGTTGATCCTCTCCTATTGTTTCTTTGGAGTTGTTAATATACAGGGATTTAGAAAAGTTGATCCTGATCGCTGGGAATTTGCAAATGAGGGATTTCTGCGTGGTCAGAAACACTTGTTAAAAACTATTGTTCGTCGAAAGTCAGCTTCAGCACATCCCCAACCACATCAACAACCTCATCAACAAACATCCTCGGTTGGTGCATGCGTTGAAGTTGGTAAATTTGGTCTAGAAGAAGAAGTGGAGAGACTAAAAAGAGATAAAAACGTTCTAATGCAAGAACTTGTCAGGTTAAGACAGCAACAGCAAGCCACAGATAATCAAATGCAGTCAATGGTGCAACGTCTTCAGGGAATGGAACAAAGACAACAACAAATGATGTCATTTTTAGCAAAAGCAGTTAACAGCCCCGGGTTTTTGGCTCACTTTGTACAACAGCAAAACGAAAGCACCCGTCTCATTACAGAAGGGAATAAAAAACGAAGGTATAAAGAAGATGAAGTTATTTTAAATGAGCATTCTCCTGATGGAAGGATTGTTAAGTACCAACCCATGATGAATGATGCAGCACAAGCAATGCTTAAACAAATTATGAAATCAGATAATCCTTCGCACCGTTTGAATCCTTTTAGCTCTGGAGTTACTCTTCAAGATGTCACACCACCAGCTTCTGGTCAATCTTATTTACCAGCAGTGACAGATGTACTTTCGGCACCTCTAGAAGTAAACTCTGAAGTGGTTGCAGCAGATCATTTCCCAGATACGAGCCCAATAGTTGACAGTCAAGATTTGTCTGATGTGTCTGAGCTCTCACAGTTGCAAGACATGATGACAGATGTCAACATATCCAGTGATGGTTACATGCACCCCGAAACACAGAATCAGGCACTCATGGATGAAAAACTTGCATTAGAAATTGGGAGTTTTTCTCCTGATGCAGACGTTGAATGGGATAGTAATTTGCTGACGGAAATGGAGAAATATCTTACTGCATACGACCCATCGTGGGAACAGTTTCTTGAACAGAGACCAGAGCCTGATCCCGACGATAAAATGGACTCAGGGCCCTTGGATGATAATGTCGTGAAGGGAAGTGAAAACAAGCCTTCAGATACCGAGTGTTCAAGGTCTCAAGTGCAGCAGCTGACTGAACAAACAGGGCTTCTTTCTTCAAATACCAAACAAACGTGATTATTTTTCAAATGTCATTTGAGGTAAAAGCTCAAAACTAATATAATGGATGTTCTACTCATCAGTATGTTGTCTTTTTCTCTTGACCTTAAAGGAAAGCTGATATTCGATTCAGCATTTCCCTGTCCCCTGCAAAACTCCTTTTTTGCATGAGGTACTTGTATACTTGTGATTTTAGGCATGCATCATGTCTTTCAAATAGAAAAGAGAAACAGTTATGAAATTCCCTGATTTTATCGCTTGTTGGTTTAAGTCTGAACAAACTTTTGGCCTAGCCATTAAAGCATGTAAGTTGACCACTTGACCTGACTGATTCATTTGTACTACAATTTGGTAGATTATGAATGATGGCTATGGATTTATCAGGTTGCTTGATGCATAGACCCCTGGAATGCTGATCGAGTTAAGGAGGGAAGAGTTGGGTAATTGGGTTGGAGCTCGTGTCTAGTCGATCAACTGGCGGGTTCATCATGGACTGTAGCTTAACCGGTAGAGCATTAGGTTGTGTTTAGGTATGGTATAGTTTTGCTTTGGTTTTGTATAGTTTTAGGACGTTCACAGTCCCATTCCTTAAAATTATGTGAGTGAGAGTTCTTAAATTATATGGAATGGTTTTATGTGGTTGTGAGTGGGAGGAGAGAGAAAATGTTACTATTTATCTGTAAATTTAAGTATTCACTGTTAAACCTTTATAAATTTTTTAATATTTTTGAAAGTAGTTGTAAGTGAAGAAGAGAGAAAAGCTAATGAAAAATGTTTAAAAATATATTATTCAATTGAAAGGAGAGAGAAGTAGTGATTTTTAGTGTAATTATAAAGATGAAAATAAAAAATAGGATGCGAGTGCTCTTAGGTAAAATTGTATTTTGCATTCTTGTAGGAGCTTAAGAATCTAGATAAGTAGACGGAGGGGTATAATGGTGTTATATTACGCGGATTTTTAAGGCCAACTTAAATTTGCCAAAATTTTTAACATCTATGTCTAGATGCATAATTCAATTCATCTCATAGTTGACTTGGGACTTCCGAACTAGTCGTTAGAAAATCAAAATTTTTCCTTGGAACAGGGGCCCAGAGATGATCTTATTGGGAAGATCAGGGGATTGAGGTTGTACCTAAATACTCATTTAACCAATATGTGAAAATATAACCATTTCACTGTTACAAATGTTTATGGAATTATAATCCAATCCAAAGGGGGCACAATAGTTAAATGCGAAGAAGATTAAAGGAAGAAGATGAGTTAAAAAGAGGAATGGCTCTTCTGAGCAGGTAGACTCCAATATAGATATAATATACTAGACTTTATGCTGTGATTTTCTGATGTTTTTTTTCTTCATTACTCAAACAAAGATTTAAAAGTAAACAAAGTTGCAGTAATTGAACAGAAACACGTAATCATGGGGAACATCGGCATCATGTGTAACAATTAGTAAATGAAAGCTGACACACTAAAACTGCTTTTGACATCTTCCCACGTGGAATCTGCAAGCTCAACTGGATCTTCTCATGTTTATTGTGGGTCGGGTATGGTTTGCTTCATGGGTCGGATCCGTAGCACAAGAGATGGGACATATCACCTATTCACCTCGTGTTAGTACACCTTTCTTTTAATCAAAGGCATCTATCTGCAGTTATCGCATCACTTGTGCAGCTTAAGCCCCTTAAAGTGCCATCGTCTGCTTAGATCACGTGTTTTGGGTTTCTCTTTAACGTTGGACTGTTTATAAGACCATCTTCATCGCCAAGGGCGGCTGGCATTGTGCGTTGTCCGTCCTCCATGTTGGCATGTCCGTCTTCTCCCCTTCCTCTCTTTCTCCTCCATATTAGACGGGTCAGCCGCCAACATGAAGCGACACCTAATGTCATGTTTTAGAAGGCTAGGTCTATACGTCGCATATAACACTATAGGTGACGACGTATAGTGTATGCCAGATGGATGTCTTAATATTAGGAACATTTTAGTATGCTTTTAGACGCTTGAGTTATCTCATATAGTACATATCTATTGTTATGTCATAGAAGACGTGTTTTTTTAGGGTAAATGCTGTCTTTTGGTTGGATGATAATCCAAACTCAAACGTACACGCATTTTAGTTATTGGAGTTTTGATATCTTGCTTTAGTTTAATAATACTTCTAGAAAAGACCATTTGAAAACAGCAGAAAGCCACAAATTAAAAAAAAGCAAATCAACAACTCTTCTTGCAACAATTGTCCATCAAGAGTACAAAGAAATGAAGAATATGTGTAACCCCTCTAACCACCATAAAAAAAAATTAATAGTACAAAAACAAGAACCCTAATTCACAAATCTAAATCTTACATCATCAAGGAAACTGGAAAGACCCTCCAATTTCAGTAGCACCAGCAGGTGGATTGATAGCAACCCAAAGAAGCGAAATAGTGATCGCGATAAGCCCCGACCAAACAAAAACAATCGTCGGTGTCCTCCCTCTTCGGCCCATGAGCCCCTTCGCGAAAGGATACAAGTGAGCCAACACCCAAAAGCTAAAAAACACCCCACCCAGCAGGCGGCTCCACTGCGGTATAGCACTATAGATTGTTCTGCTCACTCCAACCGCTATAGCAATAAGATTAGTCATCATAATCACAATTGGCGGGATCATTAGAGATGTCCATTTGATGATGTAAAGATCAGCGAATTCATCATCGTTATCGTCGCCAGCTGATTTTGATGTTAGGGTAAACGAGATCTCGATTCCAGCTACAACTTTTAGAAGACCTTGAAGAACAGCAGCCAGATGAGCACTGGTACCTCCAATGAGCCAAAACTGTTCATTTCTCCACCATTCTTCTAGTTCAATACCTGACCATTTGATCTCAAGAACCGCTAACAGGCAAAGTGTTATGGTAATGGAAAGAAGGTAGACGAGGAAGGTGACATCAAGACTCTGAACAATGAATTGACCCGAAAAAAGGGAAAGAGCCGGGAGAAAACAGTAAACGATTAAGAAAATGGAGGTGAACGGGTAGATACCGACATTAAGATAAGCAAGTCTTTGGAGGAACTTCATTTTCGAACTGGCCAAAAGTGCGTTATTTTTTGAGAAAAATATTTCAACTGATCCTGTGGCCCAACGGAGCACCTGGTGGAGGCGGTCAGTCAGGTTAATTGGGGCGGTACCACGGAAAGCGTCTCGTTTGGTCACACAGTAAATCGACCTCCATCCCCTGTTATGCATACGGTAACCTGTAACCACATCTTCAGTGACTGATCCGTAAATCCATCCAACTCGGTTTCCCCATTCTGTTTTATCTTCATACCAACATGAGATCACACTAATGGCTTCAGCAACAGTGGATGCATCTAGAAGCTCCCTAGGAATAGTGAGTGCACCGGGTGGTCGACCATTTTTAACGGCAGGGTGGTCAGCAAGAGGGCGGCCTTGGAACTCTGCTATCGGGATAGTGTCTATTAACAAATTCGAATTACCAAACTTCTTAGGGAATGACGAAAGATTCATTTCATCGTCATCTGAATCTCCCATTCTCAAAGCTCGGTTTTCATCAGGTGCAGAAGCAACAGAACCAGAGCTTTTCTTGTGTCGAGGAAAACAACAGCTGCAACAACCCGGATGGTATTCTTTTGACCGGGGTGGGTCAAATCCATAAAGTGCGGTTCTACGGAACAAGGTTCCGGTCCCAACATAAACTGGGCCTTGAAGACCATCTAGAGCTCGCATGTTCCCATCAAAGAAGACAGTGTTGTGATTGGCATAACGATCAGAAGGATCAATACCTTCAAACCTTTGTGGGAACTGCACGTAGCAGATGCGGTCCCCACCTCGGTCCATCATGAAACACATTCCTTCCCTAATGGCTTGAGAGTTGTATACATAATGATCACAGTCAAGGTTAAGCATGAACGGGCCGTTAGACATGATGGCAGAGGCCCGAACCAATGCATTCATAGCTCCAGCCTTCTTGTTATGATCATATCCTGGTCGTTTTTCACGAGAAACATAGACTAAAAGGGGAAGACGAATATCAACTTCACTGAAATCAACCGGATTCGCCTCATCATCTGTGCCATTCAGTGGTTCATCACTCGGTGGCTTCAGCATCACCTGCATTTATTACACACAATCAGTTTAATAATACCTTAAAGGTATAATAAAATTATCTAAATAATCTAAATTTTAAATAATTTGTAATAATCACCTGTATGATGCCTGCATGATCACCCTTTGAGTGTTCTGGAGATGGAATCATCCAGGTACCGGGCCAATGAGTAGCGTCTGCCATCCATGTTGCTTTAGGGATCTT
The DNA here is from genome assembly GCA_018326465.1 of Flaveria floridana. NCBI lineage: Eukaryota > Viridiplantae > Streptophyta > Magnoliopsida > Asterales > Asteraceae > Flaveria > Flaveria floridana. The sequence goes on from BJCO01362680.1 coordinate 7,925, forward strand.
AACGGGCTGCAAAAGTTCATCACCAGCAGTTTCTTTTTGAAGTTTCATGGCTTTGATTTCTTCTCTGGCATTATAAGCATCAGAACGCCTCCTAATGGAATCAGGAAGCCCGTTTATTCTCACCTTAAACTCATCATACTCCCGTTTAACTCGCCTGCGGTCCCTCACAAAGTCCTGTCTCACCTTATTTTTAAAAGGGTCTTTTTTCAAATTGAAATAAGTCTCAGGATTTCTCGGCTCAATGTCATGTTTCCGACAGAATGGGACCCATAAATTGGCAAAGCTTGCAGCTTCTGCCATGGCTTCAAAGGTTAAAAGAGCACCACCATCATCAGAAACATAACATGATAGCTTATCAACAGGGTAGTTAGCAGCAAGAATTGATAAAATGGTGTTTGCAGTGACTAAAGGAGGTTCTTTTTCTGGATCTGCAGTTGAAACAAACACATCTACCCCAGGAAGATCAGATTTTCCTGTTGGGTTTTGGGGGCTCGGGGTTTCAAATTTTTCTTTCAGAACATTTAGGTCTGTCGCGCGGTTAACGGGTGCTAGTTTTGGAAGTTGGTCAAGCAGCCAAGAGAACGCAAACCACACTTCACAGATAACTGACATAAACCATAGCCATATCGCATCTTCATTTGGGTGCGTGATTCTCCAATGAAGGAATAATCCAAGAACCACCATGCGAATCAAGGCTAGCAGCCTGCATTGGATACACAAAAAAGAAAACAGACATACGAGTCAATTCAACTGGCACTACTTCAGCGAAACTATTAGTTATTATGAAATCTTAAGTATTGTCGTCCAAGATCAAAGTTACACATGTAAAAATGAAGTAAAAGGGAAAGTTACACATTTACAAAAACTATAAAGATTTTGGGAAACTGGTGTTTCTAGTAATCAGCCTAACCAACCCACAGCAACATATCATCTGTTTCGCCAATTTTTACTACCTTTAACAGTAAGAACTCAACTAAAAAGGATGTAATTTTAGCATGCTTATTAAAAAACAGCTGAAACTATACATTTACTGCATTAATATGAAATGAAAGATAAATGATCCACAGGGAAGCAATGGTGAATCAACAGAAGTAAAATGAATTCATTGCTCAGTTCATAGCAAAATAGCATAAGACCATGCAATCAATGTACATACCGATAAGGACTTATAACAGCAGCAGGTATCTTCAATTTGCGAGTAAGAGGCCGCCAAGGTTTGTTAAGACGTTCTAATTCTTCAGAACCCGTTGGTCCAGTCCTATCCTCACTTATTCCTTCATCTTTAGGCCAAAATGCATTGCCACAACCATAGGTCCCATTGGTCTCAAATAACCAACGATTATGATCAAATTCATTTGTTTGGCTCCTAACCAAAGCAGATTTAGTCGACTTCATTAAAGACAACCTCCTCTCCATCTTTGATGACAATCTTCTCTCCATTTTAGAATTTGGAACATTTGATGGAAGAGATAAAGGCTGTCGCGGGTCAATGCTGTTTTTATCAAGATCTGTTTGTTTATAAGGTTCTTTGCATCCCGGGCAGATCCCATCGCCAGTTTTAACAGCATCAATATAACAGTCACGACATATTTTGAAATCACATTCACAAGGAAGTATATCTACACCCCTCTCATCACTCATAACAATTCCATCACATCCAGGTATTTTGCAAGAAGATCCTTTTGAACCAGCCATTTGAGGATGAGTAGTTTCGGAATCGATCACTTTATCCATCAAGTGGGCCCTTGTTACACTGTTGAACCCACCTGTAAAAAGTGAATTTGAAACATACTGTTCTTCTACCCTTTGCGAAATTGAAGGATCCATTGGTTGGTTATCGGGTGTGGGTGGTATATGGACTGTATAGTTCATGAATTCAGTACTTCCAATTTCACTATCGAGATCTTCTCTTGAATAGTTCACATAACGGCCCGAAGAGGTCCTTCTAGCAAAAGTAACCTGAGGAGGAATCGCACCTCTACCCTGTTGCAGTTCTACACCTTTTGGCGATCTTGAAGACATCTTTCACCGATTGTTATGAGCAAGTTTATAACATAAATATCCAATAAATCCACAGATCACCTAAAATAAAGAAGAAAACAAAAATAAAGATCAGTAAGAATCCAGAATAAAAACTAAGTTTTGATCATATACACATATATAATGTCACATCCCCCCCCCCCCCCCCCCCCTCACACACCCTCCTTCATTCAGAACATGTGAAAAACACTAGATTGATCATTTGATCACAAGCACAAAACACATGAATCTACACATGTGAACTCAAAAGCACAACCTTTGATCATAAAAAGCAAGAAAGCAACACACATAAAGCACATTAACAATCCAAAAAACAAGAAAACATAAGTATCATTTGATCTCAAGAAATAGAGACACAATAATCAAATCAGATACAGATCAGGGAAACTAGAATGAAAAGGTACCTAATCAGAAATCAAGCACCACCCATGAAAGAAAAAGAACCTCATATATTTTCTCTCACTAAACAGAGCAAGAAGATGAAGAAAAAACCAAAGATTTCTTCACCATATATACAACTACAAACCCATATATTATTAATATTATTATAAAACCAAATTTATAAAACCAAAGAAGCCGCTTCAAGAGAGCGTGTGAGGAAAAATTCAAACCAACCACGTACAAACACTGGAATCCCTTTGGACATCTTCCATATTACAACTGTAACAACAAAGATTTTATCAAATTAATATCCTCAGATGACCCGAACCACCACCTCAAATAATAATAATAATAATAATAATTTAAACATGTAGCCACACACTCACACTCATTCAAATGAAATTCAAAGAGCGTTTAAATATTCAACGAAAGAGACATCAAATACACGACACCGTAAAATCAGCTCAAAACGATAATAATAATAATAATAATAATCATGAGCTCAGTCAAAGAAATAAGAATCGCCGGCTCCGGCCATCCATTTGTAAGGATTAAAGCCCTAAAAAAGAGGGATTAAGCAGATAGATTATAAATTGATTACCTAATTAAGTGGATGAAGATTAGAGAATCGAATAGTTAAAGGGGTGATGTTGACGGATGTTGTCGGGATTGTGGTGAAATGGAATCGGAGATCTTCGGAGGAATCGCCGGAGAGAATAATAAGGATGCAAATGGTTGATAAGCGAAAGTGTGTAAGTGTAGTGTGTGAGAAAGAAGAAAGGGTTGAGATAGTGTGTAAGAAAATTGAAAATGTTGAGGAAAGTAGGAAGGTAAAGGGTAGTTTGGGAAATTGTGTGTGTGTG
>BJCO01362681.1:0-12736 GCA_018326465.1 Flaveria floridana
GGTTAAGACAACATAGTCTAAATCTCCCGACATACGCGAGTTCTTGACGTTCACCTTTCAAAAAAAAAAAGAGATGATATGGCGCTCAAATTAATTTTTTATTAATATGCATAGATGTATAGATTGTTATTTGAATAAAGTATATTAAGAGTTTATATGACTAAAAAGATTAAATTATACTCACACGCCTTACACATGATGAAATTTAACGCAACCATTTACTGGTCGTCTAGCAAAAGAACAAAATTCTTGATATATTAATAAATTATAATCTTAAAAGATCATTTAATCATATTTTCCATGCATCGTTACGTGTTGATCAAGCAAACTCCTCTAATGAAGCGAATCTACAGGAGTTCAAAATCGGCGACATATAGATGATGCATATCTCCATCAATCTCCATCGTAGAATATCAATTAAGCCCAAAAAATTTGATATACAGTTACAGGTACTGATCGCAATTTTATCTCTTCTGTTGGTTTGTTTCTGTAGTTCAATTAGATAAAAAACTAACGGTTTTTCATGTTTCTAGGGTTTAGCAAGCGTTGTTCTGTTGAACGGTATCGAGATATGTTTGTTGATTTTTAGGGTTTATTGAATCAGGGCGCTTGTTTTTTATTTACGTTTTGTGAATGTGGATTGTATAGATATTGTACGGTTTTGACTGATTCGATTGATTTTATGATTGTAGGGTTTGTTGTTGAGTTGTGAATCGGTTGATTAAGATGGCAAATACAAGTGGTGGTGCTGAGGCTCATGCTCGATTTAAACAGTATGAGTATAAAGCTAACTCTAGTCTTGTGTTGACGACTGATTCACGGTTGCGAGATAGCGGAGAGATGATCGGAGAGGCTGAGTCTTTGTATGGGAAGATAGATCCTAAAAGGTTTGGTGATCGTGCTTATAGAGAAAGACCAATGGAGTTGGAGGAAAAACTAATTAACAAATGTAAGAAGAAAAAGGAACGTGAACCATCGGTTTCTTTTTTTGAAGCAGGACAGAGCAAAAGGCGTCGTCGTCTTCAAGAAGACTAGAAGAGGGTGTTCTTGCATCTACAGAAGAAGGGGTTTACCAGCCAAAAACAGAAGAGACTCGAGCTGCATATGAGGCCATGCTTAGTGTGATCCAGCAGCAGTTGGGTGGTCAGCCTTTGAGAATTGTTAGTGGCGCTGCAGATGAGATTTTGGCGGTGCTGAAGAACAATATGTTGAAGAATCATGAAAAGAAGAAGGATATTGAGAAGCTACTGAACCCTGTATCGAACCAGGTTTTTGATCAACTGGTTTCTATTGGGATGGTTATAACGGATTTCCATGATGTAGGTGGTAACGGTGAAGATGCTCTTGATGATGATGTTGGTGTAGCTGTTGAGTTTGAAGAGAGTGAAGAGGATGATGAAAAGAGTGACCTTGATATTGTACAAGATGATGATGATGTGGAGGAGGAAGAAGATGATGTTTTGGATAGAGATGGGAATAAAGCTTTGCGAGTGGGTGGTGGTATGGGTGATGAAGACTCACAAGAAGCTAACAAGGTTATGTCACTTAATGTACAGGATATTGATGCTTATTGGCTCCAGTGGAAGATCTCTCAGGAACAGCAGATTGATCCGCAGCAGAGCCAGAAGCTTGCTGAAGAGGTACTAAAGATTCTTGAAGAAGGTGATGACCTTGAAGTTGAAACTAAGCTACTGGTTCACCTTCAGTTTGATAAATTCAGCCCAATAAAGTACCTTTTAAGGAATCGTCTGAAGATTGTGTGGTGTACCCGTATAGCTAGAGCTGAAAACCAAGAACAGAGGAAACAAATTGAAGAAAAAATGATGGAACTAGGGCCTGATTTGATTGCAATTTTGGAACAGTTGTATGCCACAAGAGCAACTGCAAAAGATAGGCAGAAGAACTTGGAGAAAAATGTAAGAGAAGAAGCAAGACGGTTAAAGGATGAAAGTGGCAGTGGATTAGGTGATCGGGATCAAAGGGAAATTGTTGCTCGTGATGCTGAGGATGGTTGGTTTAATGGTCATCGACAGTTGCTTGATCTTGAGAGCATTTCATTTCACCAAGGTGGTCTTTTAATGGCAAATAAGAAGTGTGAGCTTCCCTTAGGCTCGTATCGGAACCACAATAAAGGATATGAAGAAGTTCATGTGCCTGCGAAGCACAAACCACTTGCTGCTGATGATAAGCTTGTGAGGATTTCAGACATGCCAACTTGGGCCCAAACGGCTTTTGAGGGAATGACTCAATTAAACAGGGTTCAGAGTAAAGTTTACGAGACTGCTTTTTTTTAAAGCTGACAATATTTTACTGTGTGCTCCTACTGGAGCTGGGAAAACCAATGTTGCTATGCTCACCATTCTTCAACAGATCGGTTTGCATATGAATGAAGATGGCTCGTTTAACCACAGTGATTACAAGATAGTCTATGTGGCACCAATGAAAGCTCTAGTTGCTGAAGTGGTAGGGAATTTGTCTAATCGTTTGAAGCATTATGGTGTCACTGTGATGGAGTTGAGTGGGGACCAGTCCTTGACCAGACAACAGATTGCGGAAACACAAATCATTGTCACCACTCCAGAGAAATGGGATATTATAACTAGAAAATCAGGAGATCTTATTTACACTCAACTCGTAAAGCTTATTATTATTGATGAAATACATCTCTTGCATGATAATCGAGGACCTGTACTTGAAAGTATTGTTGCAAGGACTGTTAGACAAACTGAGACGACAAAGGAACATATTCGGTTAGTTGGGTTATCTGCCACACTTCCGAATTATGATGATGCGGCATTGTTTCTACGAGTTGACATAAAGAAAGGTCTCTTTTATTTTGACAATAGTTACAGACCTTGCCCGCTTGCTCAGCAGTATATTGGAATCACAGTGAATAAGCCATTGCAGAGATTTCAGTTGATGAATGATATTTGTTATCAAAAGGTAATAGGTGTGGCGGGAAAGCATCAGGTGCTTATATTTGTGCATTCAAGGAATGAAACAACAAAGACTGCAGGCGCAATCAGAGACACTGCTCTTGCTAATGACTCGTTAGGGATGTTTTTAAAAGAAGATGGTGCAAGCCGTGAGATTCTTCATGAACATACCGAGATTGTGAAAAACAAAGATCTTAAGGATCTTTTGCCTTATGGTTTAGCAATTCATAATGCAGGAATGACTAGGGCTGACCGTCAACTTGTTGAGTTGTTATTTGTTAATGGGCACATCCAAGTACTGGTTTCAACTGCCACTCTGGCATGGGGTGTGAACTTGCCAGCTCACACTGTGATAATCAAAGGAACCCAAATTTACAATCCAGAAAAAGGAGCATGGACTGAACTTAGTCCACTGGATGTTATGCAGATGTTGGGTCGTGCAGGGAGACCTCAATTTGATACTTATGGTGAAGGAATCATTATAACTGGACACAGTGAGCTGCAATATTATCTTTCACTAATGAATCAACAGCTTCCAATTGAAAGTCAATTTGTTTCCAAGTTAGCTGATCAACTGAATGCAGAAATTGTTCTTGGAACCGTTCAAAATGCAAAGGAAGCCCTCAATTGGCTAAGTTACACTTACTTGTACATTCGTATGGTCCGAAATCCTACACTTTATGGTTTACCTTCTGATGCTTTGAAGAGAGATCCATTACTTGAGGCCAGGAGAGCTGATCTGGTAAGTTTTCAACTGTACCTTCTTTGTTTTTCTTTTGGTCCGCCAATTATTGTGCACACTATTTGTGGCTTCCTTGCCAATGTTAAAAAAAATCAGAAATTTTCTTTGGATGTTACATCAGAGCTAAAATTTCATCATCTTTTCAAAAACGATTTCAGCTTTTATAATAAGACTGTAGATTTAGCGCCTATTCAAGATATGCCACAATTTAAACGTGCGCATATTGATTTAAGTGGACTTATATTTTCGCCTGAAACAGTTTGTAGCTATATATTTTTTTCCTGATATTGATTACTCTTTCTTGCAGGTCCATTCTGCTGCCACAATACTTGACAAAAACAACTTGGTGAGATATGATAGAAAAAGTGGTTACTTTCAGGTGACTGATTTGGGTCGAATTGCAAGTTACTATTACATAACTCATGGAACGATTGCCACATACAATGAGCATTTAAAGCCTGCTATGAGTGATATTGAGCTATGTAGATTGTTTTCCCTCAGTGAGGAGTTCAAATATGTGACAGTAAGGCAAGATGAAAAACTGGAACTTACAAAGCTTTTGGATCGTGTTCCTATTCCCATCAAGGATAGTTTAGAAGAATCCAGTGCAAAGATCAATGTCTTACTTCAAGCATATATTTCGCAGCTAAAGCTTGACGGACACTCTTTGACTTCTGACATGGTCTTCATAACTCAGGTTGGTATTATAATTTAATCTTCTAGATACTTTTTAACTTCCTATTTTTTGCATTTGTTTTTGTTCTTCTTAAATATACCAATGTACTTCACTTTTGTCAGGTTTTGGTCATATGTTATTTTAAAATAACACACCTGATTCGTTAAAAGATGTCGTGTTGTCATTATAAGGATTTTTTTAGAAGGTTTGGGTCTTTGTTTAAAAAAGCTGACGTGCGGCGCTAGAGGTGAGGCGCTATAGGTGATATTAATATTGCTTCAGAGGATGTAAAGCAAGGCGATCCCGTGAAGCAATGAGGCGCCGCTTCAAGCACCTCTTGTATAATGTGAAATTTTTGGTATGTACTTTGCAGATCTTTTTCACTTCTTCGTATCTCTTCGACTTTTGCCTCGTGCTTCTACTCTCTTTTACTTATGATCAAAGATCTTTTACTTCTCGTGCTCCTTGATTCTTATGTATGTGTTCACTTTGGAGTTATAAGAAAAGAGGCGTGGCAGAGCTTCTTGTATATGTCAATACTCTCATACTCTCTTGCTCCTATGCTCCTTAATTCTTCTGTTTACTTTGGAATTGTGAAAAAAGAAATTAAGAAAAAAGAGAGGGAGAGCTTCTTTGTGCAGTTGGTTTTAGTGTACTAGTTTGGGTCGTTATGTGAACTTGTCATTTAAGTTTTTGTGACTAAAATGTACAGAAAGGATTTGACTAGAACAGGACAAAAGTGAATGTAACTTGGTATTTTATGCAAAAAAACCCTTTGGATTTTCCATAGCATATTTTTTATTACCTTTTGTGGTCAGATAGTATAGTTTTTTAATTAGATCTTGTTTATTGGTTTTGCAGAGTGCGGGACGTCTGATGCGTGCTCTTTTTGAGATCGTGTTGAAAAGAGGTTGGGCTCATTTAGCTGAGAAAGCTTTAAACTTGTGCAAAATGATAAACAGGAGGATGTGGAGTGCACAAACTCCTCTACGCCAATTTGATTGGATTAAAAGTGACATATTAATGAAACTGGAGAAGAAAGATTTGGCATGGGAAAGAAATTATGACCTTTCATCACAGGAGCTAGGGGAGCTTGTTCATGCGCCGAAGTTAGGGAGAACTATTTATAGGTGCATTCACCAGTTTCCAAAACTTAACCTTGCAGCACATGTTCAACCAATCACCCGAAGTGTCTTAAGAGTTGAACTTACTATCACTCCGGAATTTCAGTGGGAAGACAGGATTCATGGCTAAGTTGAACCGTTTTGGGTGATTGTAGAAGATAATGACGGGGAATTCATTCTTCATAACGAATATTTCTTGCTGAAAAAACAGTATATCGATGAAGACCACACTTTGAAGTTCACTCTACCGATATACGAACCTTTGCCACCTCAGTACTATATTAAGGTTGTTTCAGACAGATGGATTGGTTCATTATCAGTTTTACCTGTTTCATTTCGTCACTTAATCTTACCTGAAAAGAACCCGCCACCAACCGAATTACTAGACTTGCAGCCTCTCCCTGTAACTGCTTTGAGAAACCCATTATATGAAGCCCTTTATCAAGAACTCAAATACTTTAATCCCGTTCAAACTCAAGTTTTTACTGTGCTGTACAACACTGATGATAATGTGTTAGTTGCTGCACCGACTGGAAGTGGGAACACTATATGTGCTGAATTTTCTGTTTTAAGAAACCATCAGAAAGAGCACGAAAACATCATGCGTGCTGTGTATATTGCCCCTGTTGAAGCACTTGCTAAGGAGAGGTATAATGAATGGAAAAAGAAATTTGGAGACGGGCTCGGGTTAAGAGTTTGTGAGTTGACTGGGGAAACCACAACTGATCTAAAGTTACTTGAAAAAGGGCAGGTGATAATCAGCACTCCTAATAACTGGGATGCGTTATCGCGTCGTTGGAAACAACAAAAACTTGTTCAACAAGTTAGTCTTTTTATTGTTGATGAGTTGCATCTGGTTGGAGGGCAAAATGGTCCTGTTTTGGAGGTTATTGTGTCCAGAATGAGGTACATTGCAAGTCAGGGTCATAATATACGGATAGTGGCGTTATCGACTTCACTGGCAAATGCTAAAGATCTGGGTGAATGGATGGGTGCTACATCCCACAGTATTTTCAATTTCCCGCCTGTCAGTCGGCCCGTTCCTCTCGAGATTCACATTCAAGGCATCGATATAGCTAATTTCGAAGCCCGTATGCAAGCAATGAGCAAACTGGCCTACACTGCTATTATGCAACATGCTAAGAATAAAAAAACCCGCAATTGTGTTTGTTCCTACAAGGAAGCACACTCGCCTGACAGCTGTTGATCTGATGTCATATTCGATTGCCGAAAGTAAATATCCTCATGACAGGAATATAGATAAGCCTCTGTTCTTACTTAAGTCTGTAAATGAGTTGGACCAGTTTATTGATCGAGTCCAGGAATCCATGTTGAAGGAGACTTTGAAATACGGGGTGGGGTATCTACATGAGGGTCTGACCGCCACTGACCAAGATATAGTTAAGACGCTGTTTGAAACGGGTTGCATTCAAGTATGTGTAATTTGTGGTACTACGTGTTGGGGGCTCTCTCTTCGTGCACACTTGGTGGTTGTTATGGGAACACAATATTATGATGGTCGGGAGAAGGCTCACACTGATTATCCGGTCACTGATCTTCTTCAAATGATGGGCTGCACTAGCCGGCCACTTGTTGATAATTCTGGGATATGTGTTATTTTTTGTCATGCGCTGCTTAAAGAATACTACAAAAAGTTTTTATTTGAAGGGTATCCTGTCGAAAGCCATTTGCATCATCACTTACATGATAATTTGAATGCTGAGGTGGTTGTTAAAATGATAACAGACAAACAAGATGCTGTTGATTATCTGACATGGACGTTTATGTACCGTAGACTCACCAAAAATCCTAACTACTACAATATTCAAGGTGTAGGTGAAAGGCATTTATCAGATTATCTATCGGAGCTTGTGGAGAATACGTTGAGTGATTTGGAGTCGAGTAAATGTGTTTCAGTTGATGATGATTTTCAGGTTTCACCTCATAATCTTGGCTTGATCGCATTATACTATTACATCAGTTACACAACAATTGAAAAGTTTAGTTCTTTGATTACTAGTAAGACAAAATTGAAGGGTCTTTTGGAGATCTTATCTGCAGCAGCTGAGTATGAGATGCTCCCTGTTCGACCTGGTGAAGAGGTTTTAATCCGAAAGTTAATCAACCATCAACGGTTTTCATTTGAAAACCCAAAATACGGGGACCCACATCTCAAGACTAATGCACTGCTACAGGCTCATTTTTCAAGACAGTTGGTTGGTGGGAATTTCGGCTTTGACCAGCAAGAAGTGCTTTTAACTGCTGGTAAGTTGGTTCAAGCTATGGTTGATGTTATTTCAAGCAACGGGTGGCTTAGTTTAACTCTTCTTGCAATGGAAGTTAGCCAAATGCTGACACAAGGAATGTGGGAACAAGACTCGGTTCTCCTGCAACTGCCTCATTTCACTAAAGAATTAGCCGAACGGTGCCAAGAAAACCCTGAAAGGAGTATCAAAACAGTTTTTGATTTGGTTGAAATGGAAGACGATGAAAGATGGGAGCTATTACAAATGCCAGATTCTCAGTTGATGGATATTGCAAAGTTCTGCAACCGTTTTCCTAATATTGATCTGTCATATGATGTGTTGGATAGTGATAATGTCAGGGCTGGGGAGGATTTTACTTTGGTGGTGACGCTTGAACGCGATCTTGAGGGTAGGACTAATGTGGGGCCCGTGGATGCCCCGAGATACCCAAAAGCTAAAGAAGAGGGATGGTGGCTTGTTGTTGGGGATACTGAAAGTGACCAGGTGCTTGCAAATAAGAGGGTTTTCTTGCAGAGGAAGGCAAGGGTGAAACTTGATAATATCACTGCTCCAAGTGAACCTGGGGAGAAAAGGTTCATCTTGTATTTCATGTGTGATTCTTACATGGGATGTGATCAGGAGTATAGCTTCACTGTTGATGTTAAACCAGCATCAAGGGATGATCTGTAAGTACTATGTTTTTGAAGCTTAAGTTACAAAATTGTTCATATGGTTATATGAGAATTATTGATTTTGTTTCCTAACATTGTTATTAACCTAGTGCAATTTTTTTTTTTCAAATTGAGGTTCAGTAAGATTTTGGTTTATCCTATTAATGACGTTTCCACATGAATTTTAAGTGAATCCAGATGCCTCTTGCATGGGAGTGTTCATAAATCGTTAAAGGTTGAATTGCCCAAAATTGAAGCAAATCAGCCGGGTCAGTCAGTTTGACTGTACTTGGTTTGGTCCACAGCTATCGGTTTGTTGAATTCTTTCATGAATCTTTCACATGTTAGAGCGGTTCTCTAGAATTGATTTAGAAGAATGACCAATGATGAATGTTTAAAAGAAGACTCAAACAGGTACAAAATTATAAGTATTTCTTAATTCAATTTTTTTATATACAGTGAAGATGTTTCTAATGTGCGAACACAAATTTACATGTATCAATTCAAGAAAACTCGCGTCATGATGCATTTTTTTCAATAGTCATGCTAAAATTTCTACAGTAACATTATATTATATTATAAAACAGAATAGATTGCAAAAGTCAAACGCTTCTTTGACTTCTCTTTAGGAAACTTCAACCTTTTAAGTTTCACTTACATTATAGTCTCCATACAAAAGTTTGTCACCAAAAAAATTCGCATTAAATATTTAAATTTAACTTCTAATCTTCACGTCATGTTGCCCTTATCACCCATGATATGATGTTCAATGCCTGGAGGAGGATCAAGAACATCTTCATATTCATCATCATCATCATCATTCTCCATAGCAAGTTTTGCAAGAAAACCTGCACACTTGTTTCTTTCAGGAGTTACAAAACTAAGTGTGATTCCATTCTTCTTGATTAACTTCTGACAATCTAATATCTTTCCTCTCAATAAAGAACTTTTTCTGTACATATCAGGTGTCTCAAGAACATCAAAAACAGACAATGAATCAGTTTCAAGTGTCACATTCTGTAACCGTAGGTTATCGATTAGCTCAACTCCCTTAAACAATGCCCACAATTCAGCATCGATGCGCTTTTTACCGCTTGGAAGGTGACCCATGAAGCCTCTGTTCCAGCAGCCATTTTCATCCCTCAAGATTCCACCATAGCCATTTTGGTTATCTTGGCTAACTCCACTTGTGTTCACTTTGTATGAACCTGCAATAAGTTAGTGTTTACACTTGATCATACGAACAGATAGTGATTGTTAAACATCAAGATAATCAAATGTAATACCCATAGAAGAACCCATGTTTGGAAGAAGATTGATAGATGATCAAATGATGAGAATATGAGATGCTTATAACATGAGAAGAGAGACTTTTCATTTCCATGTTTTGTCCTTTCAGCTGCCTAACAAGAGAGAGACAGTTGGGAATAACTCATGGTCAATATGGTCTTTTCCAAGAAGTTATTCTTACGGCACTGCTGTTAACATTCCATACAAATTTTCATACATTCAACTCTCATCTTTATTTCTTCGCGTGGTTTTTGGATATGGGGTTGTCTGTCTGGATATATAAAGAGTGTAGGAATATTTGTTTCTTAGTCACAATTATCAACTTTCGTCGGCTCTCAATTAAACCAAGTAAAGGCCGCCATGTAGCAGATGATTTTAAAAAAACTAAATCGCCCCCTACTCCCATTTACTCTTATTTTTACCAATTTTGTAAAAAAATATTACCAAAGTTTTAAAAAAGCTCTGAGCAAAATTCTCATTCATGAAACTCAGAAATTCTTTTTCAAAAATTTCTACCATGCCTCAAGTAATGTCAAATAGGAGTAAACCAGATGTGGAAGTTACTGAGGTTACATCAAGTTTTTCTTATTAATAGATCAATCTTTGCTCATGCGAGAGATCATAGGTCTGTTATCACCTATCGCCAATCATGCACAAGGTTAGTCGATAATGGTGTGGGAGAAGCACTACTTCGTTGTTCTACTGGTCATACTATAGTTTTCTATGCGTTTAAATATTAAACTAAAATATTGAAAATTAGACATATACCAGAACATCTATATTTAAAGCACAAGATATAACATTTAAGGATGTTTTAAATATATTGTAACTACCAAAAATTACAAACACATTATTATTATATGTTAAAATTCCATGATTAAGACCTTTCGTGTTAAAATAAACATCCATTCAGATTTCAAACTAAAAACTGTCAAAAAGAGATAGGCCCTAAACAAATGGGCTAACATCATGGTTCAAAAGTAACCCACATAATTTAAAGGCCCAAGACTCAGCTCTTGAAGACTTGAAGTAATGAAGTCTTGATGTTCATCGACTTTGCTCTGTCACTGCATACCTGTTCACAAAATCCAAATACGCCTGCCAAATAACAACAAAATAACCACTTAATAAAAGTAAAAATTTGATAAATAATAATGTGTTAAATAAGATAATAAAGACTGTATTGTGAAAATATTAATTAAATTTATTAACAAAATTATTCAGCCTGTTAAAACATTTGAGAACACTTTGGCAGCTTTTGACCCGTATCGTTTTCAAGAAAGATATCAAAAGTATTTCAGTCTGGACACAAAATACAAGCAATAGCGAGCCAACTTTAAGTAAACAGGCTGAAATTGCCACCTATAGATCCTAGCGTAATAAGTAGTACCTGCAGTATTCCTACAGCAGCAAATTTGTCACTAGTTGTTTTTGCTTCTACCGGGTTCAAATTCAATGGCTTCAACAACAACTCCACGTTCTGTTACCAACTTAACCACATCAAGAATTGTCTTGCCATAGTTACAACTTGTGAGAAGATATCATGTATAACCAAAAAAATCACATATAGAATAAATTGATTAATTCAATTACATTACATTATGGAACAAAGCTACAACATAGGGTTGTGTATATATTGGGATCTTAGGAAGTTAATATATGAAAATTATGTATTTGCTTACTGTGCATTGAGACGATGGGTGAGAAGTTTCTAGTGTCCGGATAGTAGCGAACTGCTTATTTTAGTGTCTGTTTGGTGTCAAACTGCCTAATCTGATTCTGATTATTTTAACTCTCAATTCCAAAATTAGAAAATTGAAATATACTTTGAATAGCTGTTATCTGATTATTGTGTTTTAATAAAGCATAAAGTCGTTTTAATAAGCAATCCAAAACGCCCCCTTAATTAGTCAGGATATGTTTTACTTCTCTAATCACAAAATTTATTGTCTAGAATCTTCAAAACATATTGAAGATGGGTTTTCTAATCACACAATTTATGATGACAGATATAGATCAAGAAAGTGCACACACCTTTGTTGTGTAGCATTCATTCCATAAAGTGTATCTCACGTCGTCAAGCTTCCCTGTCTTAGAAAGGTCATCTACAAATCCTTTCACATGGATAGCCTGACAAAAATTAAGAAATAAGATCATGAATTACAAACTAAATAAATGTGAAAAGTGATATTACAATATAAAATAGAAACTTGCATTTTGGCTGTTCTTTTGCATGTTTTCATATGGGTAACCCACAACAAAGGCTGACAAAGAGAGTTTTGATATCTGCACACACAAGAAGAAAATCAACCTACAGTAGGTAGAAAACATATCGGTTGTCTTAAAACAGGAGCAAAAATACAGAAAAATTACATGGAAAAGAGTAATTTGTGCTCAGCCCAAGGAAAAAGTAGGAGTTTTAGAACTAACCAGATGTTGAAAATCAAGAGCCATCAAACCAATATTGTTTTTCTTCCTAACTAGAACACTGCAGCATACGAAACAACCAATATTATCGCACGCATACCACAAAATAATGACACTGCAACAATACAAAAAGAAAGGGCCAACATAGGAACTATTTATGCAACTCTATCCCAAAACATTCCTAACAGACACAGATCTTAGGAAGATAAAAAAATAATAGTTTCAACTTTGAACTAGTTTTCTAATTGTTTGATTGCCGATAACAAGATGTTAACTAACTTTAAATCTCAGGTAGGTAAAAACCACACATATTCTACTGAGAATTGTACACTTGCAACAGGTTCAAACCTTAACGGTGAAGCAACTTTGTTGTCAAAATCTGAAACAGCCAGACCAACATATTTATCACCAACATCCAACCCAAGAAATCGCCCGCGATCCACAGCGCGCAGCTTCAGCAAGTCCTGGTACAAGTTGATTGGCTTCACAAACTTCATCTATCAATCCAATACTCAAAGATTAGTGATTTACATGCAGTCTTTCCAATACATTATGTTTCAAATTCACACTTCCTAAAAAATTAATTTAATTTGTTAAAATATTTCAGAATACAAGACAATACAC
>BJCO01362682.1:0-19101 GCA_018326465.1 Flaveria floridana
TGTCAATTGTGATACAACCATTAATTCGGATGTGGAACCGTTGGATAATATAGGTAGCACTACTTAGGAACATATTTCTTGCACGAACAGGATGAGTTATGATGCTATATTATTTGATTTTATGAATTATGTTATGACAGTTATGAATTATCAGATTATTATGTAAGGTTTGGTTGTATTTAATGCATCAAAAATATTTTGTTTGAAATTAAACCTATGATCTCACCAACTTTATATTGACCATTTTGAGTATGCTTTTTCAGGTAGCCATGACTAACAATATTGAATTCTCATTTGATGTTTATAATGGCTGGAGAGAAGTTGTGGGAAAAGTTTGTGTAAATTTGACTGTTAAAATCTTTGATTTCAGTGTTGCGGTGGATGCTCATTTCCATCGACTCTGAAGATGTAGTAGTTAAATAAAATGGTTGTAATAGGATTATGTCAAATTTTAATTACTTATATATGATGTAATCCTAACTTAAGCTACCTTGGAATTATGTTATGGTTATGTTTTAATGTGTTAAAGTTTGCTTCTTTTAATCAATGCATTCTGAACAAGCTAGTCACATCCAAAATGATTCACGCTTCTGTCAGGATGTGACATTCCTCCATATCATCACCCTCGTAGACGAAAATAAACATACCCTCTCTCATTCTCCTTCTATTCTCAAGTTGGTGAGTCTTTAGAGTTATAACGGAAAGTGGGTCAGCTTTATGCAAAAGCTGATAAGAGAAAGCATGTCTTTTCTGTCTTCGGACAAACCAGTCACTCATTGGCTTCGGAAGCCTTTGTATTTGAAGCTTCGGAAGACTTCATCTTTGGCTTCGGAATATTTGGACTTTGGCTTTGGAAGATTTTACACTTGGAAATTTTTTTATGACGAGTGTAAAACTTACGAAGTAACTTCTAACTTGTACATAGTGCATGCATAATGGGAGCTCTTTGGTTGCTTTAGTTGCATCAGCCTTTCTAATATAACCTTACAAACTCCCCCTACGTTGATGCTACCAAAACAGAAAAGATTATTTAGATATTGGCAGCCGTCATCAGGATTAAGACCATTCCCTTCTTTAATAATTGGTCAGGATCTCTCAGACTCTCTTAATACCTTCTCATGTCATAAAGATCATGAAAAGGTAGATCAAGCATGACTTGCCAGAAATAGATATCTTGACCTCCTTGATCTCTGAAGATATACCATCTGTCTGGATTGACAGCAAAAGTCTTGGACATGATTGATCTTCCTGCTATAAGAGGTTGTGCTTGAGGTTAAGTTTGTTGGGTAGCCTCTTTTTGCATTTCCTCAGAATGCTCTGACTCATCCTGAGGTATGGAGGTGGATGCCTTTGACATCTTCTTAGACACACTTTTCATGACCATCCTTTTACTCCTCTTTGATGTCTTTAACTGAGAAGACTAGTCTTCAGTATCAGGTTGTTCTGTTATGCCTTTCTCAGTTGGGTCCTCTTCCCTTATAGGTTCAGAAGGAAAAGGGAGCAAAACCCTGTTATGGATTAGAAGATGAAGTTGTCTGAGATGCAGCTCTAGGTCTAGGTTGTGTTGTCTGAGTGGGTTCAACCTTAACCTCAACCTCAGGAGGAGCATGACTGGGCGGAGAATGCAAGTCAATAAGCTCTCCCTTTTTAATCTTCTGCTTGATCATTCTCATGAGCTCATCCATACTGGATAGAGACATTAGACCAAGCCTCCTTCTGGAGAATCCATACATCTTCAAGAAGCTCATCATCCTCTGCCTTATCAGCAGACTTTTTTTTGGCTATTTTAGATGATGACTCTTGACTTTGTAGCTTCTTCCCTCATCTTTCTCTTAGAAGCCTTTTGTTCTTTAATAACTTGTTGCTCCAGCTTCTTAAGTTACTCGAATTCAATTTATTCATATGATAGGAAAAGAAGTACAAATGCCTGATAGAGACATGTGGCACTAAAGTAGTTGATCATATTTTGTCTATGTCTGCCAGTTCATTAAGTTCTTCTAAGGGAAGAGAGATGAGTTCATCTATATTGTAGTTCCTGGTCCCTAAGTAATTTAATCTGGCTACCCCTACCTCATCATCTTGAGTATTTGACCTGGGGGAACCTTGATTACAGCTTCCATGAAGCCTGGGGACCCACTTGAACTCTCTCCCTTTAGCTTCCTCTTTGTCTCTATTTCCTTCTCCTCAATCTCTTCAAGAGTTATTTTCCTTTTCCCTTTGTCACTCACAAGCCTTGGTGACTCAGAGTGGAGAGAGGTTTGGCCTTAATTGCTTGATTCAACAGTCAAGCTATGGACATAAAGATGCTGTGAAGCACCTTCACCAGCTGGTGCCTCACTGAGGGTAGAGGATGTTAAAGTAGTTCATGTGACAAGGTTCAGAGGTTCTATTACAGGGCCTTCAGTCAAGGTTTTCCATTTAAAGCTAATCTTAGGGTCCACCTCAATATCCAGTTGACCCATGACAATGCCTGTTATCCTTTGTCTTCTTCTATATCTAAACTCTTCAATAATCCTATCTTGAATCCTCTCAGTCAGTCTGTCAGCTTTCCTATTTTGACTTGGGTTGGCAAGTGACATATGGACTAGAGGAAGATTGTCATAGTAGTTCAGGGTCTGAAAGTTAAAGACCTATTATTTTCCCTGAAATCTATGCAATATCAGGGCTCTTCTACCAGCATCATATCTCCAACCTAGTATTTCATTCTCAGCGCTATAGGCTGGGGCAGATATAGCCCTTGGGATACCCTCCTCAAATAAACTTTGTATGAGTGAGTCCACATCAATGTGGACTTGAGGAGGTTGTTGGGTATGGATAATTGCAAGTAAGAGTCGTGAATCCTCAATGTCCATACTCTATGAAGAACTTCCAGGTTCTGTGATTGCTTGGACTTCCTCCCCCTTTTTAGTAGCATTACCCTCTTATATAGGTGAGCTGGGGGTTAAGTCTGTCATATCCTCAGGTTCTTGTGTTCCTGGTTGAGTCCTTTTGAAAGGTCTCTCAGCTAGTTTTTCCTTGAGATCAGAAATCTCAACTTGCTGATCATAGAACTTTCTTTGGAAGGTAGTCACTTGAGATTCCAAGTGACTAACTTGAAGACTAAATAGGTGCATGTTTTGGTCAGTTTGTGCACCTTTAGTATCATGTTCCCCTCATCTTCATTAGAAGAATCACTATGGGATGAGATAGTAGGACCTAAGTCTTCTTCCTCATCACCAGCATGTTGCTCTTGGCTGCTGGATTTCCCCTACACACTGACAGCTTTAGTTGAAGTGTTAATGGGCTGAGTTGCCATGGTTAAGGTCTTAATGATGTAATCACTTACTTAAGTGAGAGACTCTTACATATCGATCTCATGAACAAGTTCAAAGAGATGTACCTTTGTAGTAGGTGGATGATATAGGCTCGATATGGGAGAGGTAGGAGTACTCATCTCTCCTAGAGCAGGGAAGGAGAAGAGAGAATCATGGTACTCACTAAATCCCATATCTTCATCATTATAGAATTATAGATTGGGAATTACTTGGTTTAGATCAAGAGGATGGGGATGGTAACTATCCCCTGAATGTTGTTCACTAGAGTTTTAAGATTTTGAGTGAAGGCTTAAGGCTGTTTGGGTTATGAGCTCATCAGTTTGAGCATGAGGAACCTCAGTACTAAACATTGGTGAGATGGGAGTGGTTTGCTCCTCAGGGGAACTGGGAACTCCAGTGTCCACTTCCTCCTACATAGGTGGTGATATAGGGCTTGCACAAGCTATGTAGCTTATGCAGGGTTCGTTTGGATTTTCTTTGGTAGGTAATGGTTATGTGTGGTTATGTGGTTTGTTGTGAAGTAGAAAGTGTGGGTTCAACACTAGCTGGTGCTGCTAGGTTGTCACATTAAGCAATGAGCTCTAAAATTTTTGGGACTAGGGTTGTTTCTACCCCTGAGAAGCCCACAGTAGGGTTTCTCATAATTTTAAAGATGTCAGGCTTCATCTGTTCCAATTTAGAACATTAGCTGTTCCGTTCAACAGTAAGCCAAGTTCATAGTTAAGAATGTACAGGACATATCTTGCAAACATGTAATATTCTAAGGAGTCCAAGTTTGCAAGCAAATTAGTGTATACATATTATGAATACCTGAACTTGACCCATTGAACCATCCTATGGCCTATAAAGGAAAGATCCTCAGGAATCTGATCCTATCCTCCATGTTTGTTAGACAAACTATGAATGACCACATGGAGGAGGTATTTCTACTGAGAGGAGACCTTCCCTTTCCAGAAGGTTCTGACTGAGAAGTCACCTTCATAGCCCATCGATCCAAAGGACTATTTACAACAAATTTGGTAAAAGACAATTCACCTTATACATCATCCAGCTAAAGATAAAAGTTTATTGAGGCTGGAGTGATGAAGATCGTCCTCCCCTGCACCATGGTAGACAGTGGCTTCTCCCCATCCATGGTGACCTGTTAGCAGGTCCTCCAGAATTCCAATAGCTGATCCTCATAGAGTGGAAGATCTATGGTGAGCGAGGTGAAGTAGTTAGATATAGTAAGAAAACGGCAAACCTCTGGGAAAGCTGGATCTTTCTTAGAGTTCAACAGAGCAACTTGATTGTGTTGCCTATAAAGGTGCATGGAGAAATTGGGTTGGATTCTACGGTCAGGGTTGACCATTTGAGGTAGCTTTATTGTGAAGGAAGTTAAGAACAAGAGCAGTTTATGTATGAATTTAGGTCAGAGAATTTGCAGATGAAGAGATAATCAAAGAGGGGGAATCGTTGGGTGTATATATATGAAATGGATTTGAGACAAAGTTAATGCAAAGGAATAAACTTTGAAATCCGAATATTGGTCCCACCTCTAGAAAAGTGCCCAAAAAGGTAGTTTTCTTGGAAGACGAAAATTTTCCAAAGGTAGTTTGTGTTCAGAAGTTTTATAAAAACTTTCGAAGCCAATTTTGACTTCGGAAGATATTCCTTTGTTTTATGAAAATCTTGAAGAAAAATACTGAAGTATTTTATCTTCTGAGACAAATTTAATTTTGAAAGAGATTAAAACTTGAAAGTTTTATTCTCAAGGGAATAAATCTTCCAAGACTTAATTGCTTTCAGAAGAAAGTTGTTCTTTAATTACATCTAAGTACTTAGAAGCGTATTTGTTTTGCTTTGAAAGATATTTCAGAATTTCTTCCAAAGGTAAATTTGTTATAAGTAGTTTGTTTGATTTGAAGACTTAAAATTCTTCCGAAGACAATATTAATGTCTTCCGAAACAAAATATGTTTTTATGTTTTTTCAAAATTTTAAGGAATATCATTTGAAAGTGATGTCTTCCAAGTAAACTGGGCTTATGTAGGTAATAGTTTAGACAACTTAGGATACATAGATTTTAGAAATAGTCTAGAATTAAGTTTTCAGAAAATATATTCACAGTTAGTCATCCCAATAGCTGATACAAGGTATTTAAATCTCTGTTCATTAAAAGCCATTGTGAACATATCAACATATTGTGTATTTGTCTTAACTTTGACAATTTTATCAATCCTATTTCAAAATTATCTCTAATTAGACGATACCTGATATTGATGTGTTTTGTCCTTGAGTGTTGTATAGCATTCTCTGTAATATAGATAGCACTATTATTGTCTATGTGGATAGGAGTCTTCTTGAAGTTAAATCCATAGTCTAGCATTTGATTCTGAATCCAAAGCACTTGAGCACAACACTTAGTAGCAACAATGTATTCAGCTTTAACATTTTATGAAGATATACAGGATTGTTTCTTGTATTACCATGAGACTATCCTTCCACCAAGAAATTGACATCCCCTAGATGTAGACTTTGCAGTCATCTTGAAGCTACCATAGTCACTATCTTTATAAGCATACATATTGAAGTCAGAATTTTTTGGATACCAAAGGCCTGGTTTAGGAGCGCCTTTAAGATATTTAAGAATCCTCTTGAGAATAACCAGGTGTGACATCTTGCGGTTGGATTGATATCTTGCACAGATGCATGTAGCAAACATGATATCAGGTCTGCTGGCTGTAAGGAATATAATAGACCCAATCATAGCACTGTAAAGATGTTCATCTACACACTCCCCAACATGATCAGGTCCAAGGGAGTGGTTTTTGGCTATGGGTGTCTTTGCAACCTTACATTTATTCATGTTGAATCTTGTAAGTATGTCTTGTACATACTTTGACTGACTTATGAAGATTCCATTGTCAACTTGTTTCACTTGAACTCCTAGATAGAAATTGAGTTCCCCCATGCCACTCATTTAAAATCTATTATTCACCAGCTTCTTAAAGTCTTTAAAGTGCTTTAGATTAGTTGACCCTAAGATAATGTCATCTACATATTCTTGAACCACATTAAGTCATTCCATGTTTCTTTGATGAAAAGAGTTCCATATATAGTAACCCTCTTATAGACATGCTGACAGTGATACTGAGATAGTGTCTCATACCACTTCTTTAGAGCTTCGTGCAACCCATAGAGAGCTTTATCAAGCTTACAGACATGATCAGGACGATCTAGGTCTGCAGAGACAGGTGGTTGTTTGACATGCACCTATTCATCAATCAACCCATATAAGAAAACACACTTGACATCAAGTTGGTGGAACTTAAAATCCTTGGATGCAGAAAAAGCCAGGAATATCCTAATAGATTTAGGTCTTGCCATAGGAGTAAAGACATCAGTATAGTCAATTCTTTCTTTTTCTGTGTACCCTTGAACAACCAGTCTCGCCTTATTCGTGATGACAAGTCCTCTATCATCCTTCTTTTTCCTAAAAATCCACTTGGTCCCTATGGTAGCCTTCCCTTGAGGAATAGGACATAGGTTCCAAACCTTTTATCTTTTGAATTGAAGCAGCTCATCAGGCATTGCTTCAACCTAACTTCCATCCTTCAAAGCCTCGTCAACTTTCTTTGGCTCTATCTGGGTCAAGAAACAAGTGTATAGACAAACATTTTTGTCATGGGTTTGTCCTCTTGTTCTCACCCCTTGGTCAACATCTCCAATGAAATTTGTGGTTAGGTGTGGCTTGTGGATCCTAAGTTGAGGGATCACCGCAAGTTGATTTGGCAGATCTAAATTTGTGAAGTTTAGATATAGCAATATAGTGTTTCCAACCATATTAGCACACTTATCAAGAGAAGCTTGGTCCAATGAGTATGTGACATCATTGATGTTATCTTCCATGTAGTGGTTATCAGCATCAAGAAATTCTTGATCACTGTCACCACCATCATTTTCTCCTACGTTTAAAGCTCCTTCATTTGAGTTTTATGCCTCTGAGTTGGAATTTATAGGCACTTTAGATGTATCAGTTGGATTATTCATAGTTGTGTTGATAGGAACTTCTTTTGCAGGGTTATTTACCACTGGAGCCGAAGTAGTATTCTTGCTTGGTCTTCTCAGCTTAAATCTTAGGTCAGGATCTCCTGTTGATAAGTTACCTGTAGATCCTGACATATTTTCACAAGATTTTTTAAAACAGTTGGTAACTAAATCAAGATCAAGTATCCAATAAGGACTCTCCTTTCAAACTAGAAGTGTGCTCATTGAAGATTATATTGGCTGATTCTTCAACTACTCTAGTTTTGAGATTGTATACCCTATAAGCCTTGTCTTGGGAAGAATATCCAATAAATTGACCATCATTTGATTTATCAGTAAACTTGGATACTTGATCTTTGGTATTCAAGATGGTGCAAGGACATCCAAATGATCTGAGAAAACTAATGAAAGGTCTCCTTTTATGCCACAGATCATAAGGAGTCTTACTATGTATCTTACCATAGTTTTAACTACTAAAACTCTATTTTGCACATAGCAGGGAGTGTTGACTGCCTCTACGTAGAAGGTGGTGAGGATTTTAGAGTAAGACAACATGGTTCTTGCAGCTTTAATAAGTTTCCTGTTTCTCCTCTCAGCAACACCGTTTTGCTGAGGAGTCCTGGGAGCACTATTTTGTTTTTAATACCCTTTTCATCATAAAATGTGTTAAGGATTTGGTTCTTGAATTCAGTTCCTTGATCATATCTTATGGTCTTGACCTTGTGATCACTTTGATTCGTAATTTTCTGAATGAAGTTCTTTAAGACCTCAGGAGTCTCATCCTTAGTTTTAAGGAAGAATACCCAAGTAAATCTTGTAAAATTATCTGTGACCACTAAACAGTATAAGATCCTTTCTAAACTCATTACACTGGTGGGGCCAAGGATATCTATGTGTAATAAGTATAGGGGAGTAGTGATGGAGTTCTTTTCCTTTGGTTTGTGAGACACCAAGTGTTGTTTCGCTTTCAGGCATGCAACACAGTGATCATCACTTTTAAACTCTTTCTTTGGCATTCTAGTTACCAAATCATTCTTAATTAATTTGTTCATGTTCTTAAAGTGTACATGACACATTCTTTTATGTCAAAGGAAAGACTCATCACTATTTGCTTTAGATAGAAAGCAAGAAACTTCTCCTGAGGGAGATGTCTCCTACAAATCCATCTTGTACATGTTCCCTTTCCTGAGGGCTCTGAGTAGGATATGCTCTTGAGGAATGACCACCCCAGGCTTAAGAACAATACACATGTTCTTAGGGAAGGGCATGTTATGTCTTTGATCACAAAATTAGGATACATTCAGTATATTATACCCAAAGTCCTTAACAAAGTTTACCTATTCAATGTTGAGCTTACCATTTATGACCCTGCCCCTTCCAGTGATGTAACATCCTGCATATCCTCCAAAAGTTGTCACACCCCCAGTCTCAGGGCACCTCGGGAGTGTGACCGATTGGTAGGCGTCATTGTTCATTTTTTATTTGTTTGCTTTGAAAGTTGTTTACGCAGCGAAAAATTATTTCACAATTAATTTCATTAAATAAAATAACTCTGATGATTTATAAAAACAAACTTTCATATATTTGTTGGGGATTAAATACCCATAATTTTACATAACATTGTTCAACGCAATGTTTACAAATTTTTTCCTCTACTAACAGATATTCAAAACTTTCCACAAGGTCTATGCCTAGGAAACTTTAGTCCTTCCGACACTATTTTTGCTACTATATTCATCACAAGGTTTCCATGCCTAGGATTCATAGTCCTTCCAGCACAAACACCTAACTAAACGTATTTAATCATGTTTACCTGAAAAGGTTTGAAAATTAATGAATACATTTAATTTAACACAAAAATATTTTGGCTTGAACAACGATAAACAGTTAATCATAAACTAATAATAAACCACATATTTAGCAGTCAACTAGAAGTCCCCCTCTATATATATTAGTATTGGTGCTCAGGCAGTCTTACTACGGGACTCACTGGATCTGAACTGAGTATGAACCAGCCCCAGTATGGGATTTTCACCCATCCTTAGGATATCATTTGATCAAACATACATATACTTCTGGTCTTAAAGTTTTAGCAGAATACCTCTACGCATAACGTGGTTAACATACTAATGTCATTTTCACAAAATAAAAACATTTGAATGTTTTGAAAGTAGTAAACGTATTCACCTGAAAAATTGAACAGAGCCTCTTAATTTGATAAGCTTTTGTTTCTGAATCTCAAAGCGACTTAAGGATTAAGTCACGATCCTCTAACAAATTGATTAAATCAAAACTTCTATAGTTGTTGTCTAGAGCATATACATCGCTTTTGTAATCTCGGGTTATCTTTGTGGTGTATAAAAGGTAGTAGAGAGTTTCATATGTGAAAATAGGGAAGATGGTCCAAAGGTTATGAAATGAAATAAAGCATGAGGCATCTATTTATATATGTATATTTCTTACTCGATAAATATTTCCTGCTTACTAAGTTTTATCCAAACTTAACTATTAAGGTCAAATCTTAACAATTAAGATTTATATTTTATTCAAAACTTAGCAATTAAGTTTTATATTTTATCCAAGACTTAACTATTAAGCTTTATCCAAAACTTAGCTCTTAAGTTTCATCCTAATTTTATCTAAAACTTTTGCATTAAGTTTTATCTAATACTTAATTGTTAAGTTTTATCCGTAGCTTAATTATAAAGTCGTGTCTTAAGGCTTAGACATTAAATTTTTATCTAAAAACTTAGTCATGAAGTCGCTCTTGAAACATAACCATGATTATTTAGTTGACAAAAATAATATGAAAATTTAGCACGTTTTACATCCTCCCCCCTTTATTTAAATCTCGTTCTCGAGATTTATTGGAATAATTGTTGATGTTTCTTTATATCAATATAACCAGGCATCTAGCTAACTTTCGTAGCAGGCAATATTTTTAATATTGGTTAAAGCCTAGATACTAAGGCAAGTATCTAATTCGTTAAAACCTGTGGTTTTGATACCAACCTGTCACACCCTCGGTCTCAGGGCACCCCAGGAGTGCGACTGATTGGTACGCGTCATTGTTCACTTTTTATTTGTTTGTTTTGAAAGATGTTTATGTAGCGGAAAATCATTTCACAATTCATTTCAAAAAATAAAATAACTCTGATGATTTATAAAAAAAACTTTCATATATTCGTTGGGGATTAAAATACCCATAATTTACATAAAATAAAGTTTACCTTTTCAATATTGAGCTTTCCATTTATGACCCTGCCCCTTCCAGTGATGTAACGTCCTGCATTTCCTCCAAAAGCAACTAGCCCTCCATCAATTTTCTCAAAGTTTTGAAGCAAAGACTCATTGCCTGTCATGTGCCTGGAACAACCATTGTCAATGATCCATACATATCTCTTGGTCTTTATATGTTCCTACACAACAATAAGATAGTTACATTTAGAAACCTAAGCCTCATTGGTCTTGGGCTCTTCAAAATAGACTGAAGATAATGTAAAAGTAATTGATTGTATCTTAAGAGTCTATGGATCATTTGTTGTTACTAATAAAGAACTTCCAGTCACTTGGTCTTCTTTTATCTTCTATACCATCTTTGGAAGATTAGACTTGACCTTCAATACATTGGAAGTTTTGACAACTTTGGATGTTTTGGAGACTGAACCTTCAAAACATCTTGCTTTCACTGTAGCAAGATTCAGTGCTTCAGAAGCATTCTTTTCTTCGAAGACCAAATTATCTTCCGATGGCAAGTTTTCAGTTGTCTTCATTTCCATTTTGGAGCTTCCGAAAGGAAGATATTTTCCTTCTGAAGCTTTCTTCTTCTTGTTCTTCTCAGAATTCTTCTTCTTGGTTTTATGGATAGTACTTTTAGGATTGTAGATATAATCCTTAGTAAGATGAGAAGTACTATCACACATAATGCAATCAATTGGCTTGTGGAACCTAAGTTGAGGGATCACAGCAAGTTGATTTAGCAGATATAAATTTGTGAAGTTTAGATCTAGCAATGTAGTGTTTCCAACCATATTAGCACACTTATCAAGAGAAGCTTGGTCCAATAAGTGTGTGACATCATTGATGTTATCTTCCATGGAGTGGTTATCAGCATCAAAAAATTCTTGATCACTGTCACCACCACCATTTTCTCCTACGTTTGAAGCTCTTTCATTTGAGTTTTATGCCTCTGAGTTGGAATTTATAGGCACTTCAGATGTATCAGTTGGATTTTTCATAGTTGTACTGATAGGAACTTCTTTTGCTGGGTTAGTTACCACTGGAGCTGAAGTAGTATTCTTGCTTGGTCTTCTCAGCTAAAATCTTGGGTCAAGATGTCCTGTTGATAAGTTATCTGTAGATCCTGAAATATTTTCACAAGATTTTTTAAAACAGTTGGTAACTAAATCAAGATCAAGTATCCAATCAGGACTCTCCTTTCACATTAGAAGTGTGCTCATTGAAGATCATATTGGCTGATTCTTCAACTACTCTAGTTTTGAGATTGTATACCCTATAAGCCTTATCTTGGGAAGAATATCCAATAAATTGACCATCCTTTTTTTTATCAGTAAACTTGGCTACTTGATCTTTGGTATACAAAATGGTGCAAGGACATCCAAATGATCTGAGAAAACTAATGAAAGTCCTCCTTTTGTGCCACAAATTATAAGGAGTCTTACTATGTATCTTACCATAGTCTTAACTACTAAAACTCTATTTTGCACATAGCAGGCAGTGTTGACTGCCTCTACGTAGAAGGTGATGACGAGTTTAGAGTAAGACAACATGGTTCTTGCAGCTTTAATAAGTTTCTTGTTTCTCCTCTCAGCAACACCGTTTTGCTGAGGAGTCCTGGGAGCACTATATTGTTTTTAATACCCTTTTCATCATAAAATGTGTTAAGGATTTTGGTTCTTGAATTAAGTTCCTTGATCATATATTATGGTCTTGACCTTGTGATCATTTTGAATCTTAATTTTCTGAATGAAGTTCTTCAAGACCTTTGAGTCTCATCCTTAGTTTTAAGGAAGAATACCCAAGTAAATCTTGTAAAATTATCTGTGACCACAAAACAGTATAAGGTCCTTCCTAAAATCATTACACTGGTGGGGCCAAATATATCTATGTGTAATAAGTACAGGGGAGTAGTGATGGAGTTCTTTTCCTTTGGTTTGTGAGACACCAAGTGTTGTTTTGCTTTCAGGCATGCAACACAGTGATCATCACTTTTAAACTCTTTCTTTGGCATTCCAGTTACCAAATCATTCCTAATTAATTTATTCATGTTCTTAAAGTGTACATGACACATTCTTTTATGTCAAAGGAAAGACTCATCTCTATTTGCTTTAGATAGAAAGCAAGAAACTTCTCCTGAGGGAGATGTCTCCTGCAAATCCATCTTGTACATGTTCCCTTTCCTGGGTGCTCAAGTAGGATATGCTCTTATGGAATGACCAACCAGGCTCGAGAACTATACACTCGTTTTTAGGGAAGAGCATGTTATGTATTTGATTACAAAATTGGGATACACCCAGTATATTGTACCCAAGCTCCATAACAAAGTTTACCTTTTCAATGCTGAGCTTACCATTTATGACCCTGTCCCTTCCAGTGATGTAACATCATGCATCTCCTCTAAAAGTTGTCACACCCCCGGTCTCAGGGCACCCCGGAAGTGCGACCGATTAGTACGCGTCATTGTTCATTTTTTTTGTTTGCTTTGAAAGTTGTTTACGCAGTGGGAAATTATTTCACAATTCATTTCATTAAATAAAATAACTTTGATGATTTATAAAAACAAACTTTCATATATTTGTTGGGGATTAAATACTCATAATTTTACATAATATTGTTCAACACAATGTTTTACAAAATTTTTTGTCTACTGACAGATATTCAAAACTCATAAGGTCTACGCCTAGGGAACTTTAGTCCTACCGATACTATTTTTGCTACTATATTCATCACAAGGTTTCCATGCCTAGGATTCATAGTCCATCCAGCACGAATACCTAACTAAACGTATTTAATCATGTTTACCTAAAAAGGTTTGAAAATAAATGAATACATTTAATTTGACACAAAAATATTTCGGCATGAATAACGATAAACAGTTAATCATAAATTAACAGTAAACCACACATTTAGCAGTCTATTTCAACTGTAAGTCCCCCTCTATATATACTAGTATTGGTGCTCACCCAGTCTTACTACGAGACTAGTCTGAACCAGCCCTAGTATGGGATTTTCACCCATCCTTAGGATATAATTTGATCAAACATACATATACTTCTGGTCTAAATGTTTTAGCAGAATACCTCTACGCATAACATGGTTAACGTACTAATGTCATTTTCACAAAATAAAAACATTTGTATGTTTTGAAAGTATTAAACGTATTCACCTGAAAAATTGAACAGAGCCTCTGAATTTGATAAGCTTTTGTTTTGTGAATCTCAAAGCGACTTAAGGATTAAGTCACGATCCTCTAACACCTTGATTAAATCAGAACTTCTATAGTTGTTGTCTAGAGCATATACACCGGTTTTCTAGTCTCGGGTTATCTTTGTGGTGTGTAAAAGGTAGTAGAGAGTTTCATATGTGACAATAGGGAATATGGTCCAAAGGTTATGAAATGAAATAAAGCATGAGGCATCTAATTATATATGGATATTTCTTACTCGATAAGTATTTCCTGCTTACTAAGTTTTATCCAAACTTAACTATTAAGGTCAAAACTTAGCAATTAAGATTTATATTTTATTCAAAACTAGCAATTAAGTTTTATATTTTATCCAAGACTTAGTTATTAAGCTTTATCCAAAACTTAGCTCTTAAGTTTCATCCTAATTTTATCTAAAACTTATGCATTAAGTTTTATCCAACACTTAATTGTTAAGTTTTATACATAGCTTAATTATAAAATCGTGTCTCAAGGCTTAGACATTAAATTTTAATCTAAAAACTTAGTCATGAAGTCGCGCTTGAAACATAACCATGATTATTTAGTTGACAAAAATAATATGAAAATTTAGCATGTTTTACATCCTCCCCACCTTTATTTAAATCTCATTCTCGAGATTTATTGGAATAATTGTTGATTTTTCTTTATATCAATATAACCAGGCATCTAGCTAATTTTCTTAGCAGACAATATTTCTAATATTGGTTAAAGCCTAGATACTAAGGAAAGTATCTAATTCGCTAAAACCAGTGGTTTTGTTACCAACCTGTCACACCCCCGGTCTCAGGGCACCCTGGGAGTGCGACCGATTGGTACCCGTCATTGTTCACTTTTTATTTGTTTGTTTTGAAAGATGTCTACGTAGCGGAAAATCATTTCATAATTCATTTAAAAAAAATAACTCTGATCATTTATAAAAAAAACTTTCATATATTCGTTGGGGATTAAAATACCCATAATTTATATAAAATAAAGTTTACCTTTTCAATATTGAGCTTTCCATTTATGACCCTGCCCCTTCCAGTGATGTAACGTCCTGCATTTCCTCCAAAAGCAACTAGCCCTCCATCAATTTTCTTAAAGTTTTGAAGCAAAGACTCATTACCTGTAATGTGCCTGGAACAACCACTGTCAATGATCCATATATTCCTCTTGGTCTTTATATGTTCCTGCACAATAAGGAGATAGTTTGTTACATTTGGAAACCCAAGCCTCATTGGTCTTGGGTTCTTCAAAATGGACTGAAGATAATGTAAAAGTAATTGATTGTATGTTAAGACTCTATGGATCATTTGTTGTTATTAATGACGAACTTCCAGTCACTTGGTCTTCTTTTGTTAGGGATCGTGTATTGGACGATGTACTAACTGATATACGTGTATACCGAATCAAATAGTGTGGAATCCTATTTGATTGGCGATCCAATCAGTGAGAACGCACGTAGAAACAATTGTATATTGAGTCTAAACATTAAGAACAATTGGTAATCGATCTAGTGTGATCTATGAACTTGGAACAGGCTCTTAGAGGTCTCTGGACGACTAGGATACGTATCTATGCAAGTGTTTTTATATTTCACGATTTAAGCGCTATTTATAGGTTAGTGTTTCTCATTCAAGCGACTAAACACAAGTATGCTTCAGTCATGCGATTGAGCCATGCGGTTGATCCATTCGCACGACTGAATGTTCAGTCGTGCGATTGAGCCAATCTCATGTTACAATCATGCGACTGATCCAGTCTCCTGGTTCAGTCATGCGACTGAGTCATTCGCATGAAGTTGTTCATGCGTATGGTCCATTAGCATGGGCTATTCGCATGAGAACTTCATATTAGTAAGTTTGAATATATTACTTAATCATTACATTACTAAGATTCATTCAAACAACCACAAACCAATATAGTAAGTCCAATAAGCGTTAAACTACTAATCAATGAAATAATAAACATTATAAGCACAACCACACATTGTATTTCATCAAAGTACCCACTCAATTACATATGTTTAAGCCACTAAAGACATATTACATTAAGCTCAGAAACTACGTACACATGTATCTACATCTTTTATCTTCTATACCATCTTTGGAAAATTAGACTTGACCTTCAATACATTAGAAGTTTTGACAACTTTGGAAGTTTTAGAGACTAAACCTTCTAAAGATCATGCTTTCACTGTAGCAAGCTTCAGTGCTTCAGAAGCATTCCTTTCTTCGAAGACCAAATTATCTTCCAAAGGCAAGTTTTCACTTGTCTTCATTTCTATTTTGGAGCTTCTAAAAGAAAGAGATTTTCCTTCTGTAGCTTTCTTCTTCTTGTTCTTCTCAGAAGTCTTCTTCTTGGTTTTATGGATAGTACTTTTAGGATTGCAGATATAATCCTTAGAAAGATGAGAAGTACTATCACACAGAATGCAATCAACTAGCTTGTGTATCCTTTGTTAAGGGATCACAGCAAGTTGATTTGGCAGATCTAAATTTGTTAAGTTTAGATCTAGCAATATAGTGTTTCCAACCATATTAGCACACTTATCAAGAGAAGCTTGGTCCAATGAGTGTGTGACATCATTGATGTTATCTTCCATGGAGTGGTTATCAGCATCAAGAAATTCTTGATCACTGTCACCACCACCATTTTCACCTACATTTAAAGCTCCTTCATTTGAGTTTTATGCCTTTGAGTTAGAATTTATAGGCACTTCAGATGTATCAGTTGGATTTTTCATACTTGTGCTGATAGGAACTTCTTTTGCAGGGTTAGTTACCACTGGAGCTGAAGTAGTATTCTTGCTTAGTCTTCTCAGCTTAAATCTTGGGTCAGGATCTCCTGTTGATAAGTTACCTGTAGATCCTGAAATATTTTCACAAGATTTTTTAAAACAGTTGGTAACTAAATCAAGATCAAGTATCCAATCAGGACTCTCCTTTCACACTAGAAGTCTGCTCATTAAAGATCATATTGTCTGATTCTTCAATTACTCTAGTTTTGAGATTGTATACCCTATAAGCCTTATCTTGGGAAGAATATCCAATAAATTGACCATCATTTGATTTATCAGTAAACTTGGCTACTTGATCTTTGGTATACAAGATGGTGCAAGGACATCCAAATGATCTGAGAAAACTAATGAAAGGCCTCCTTTTGTGCCACAGATCATAATGAGTCTTACTATGTATCTTACCATAGTCTTAACTACTAAAACTCTATTTTGCACATAGCAGGCAGTGTTGACTGCCTCTACGTAGAAGGTGATGAGGAGTTTAGAGTAAGACAAAATGGTTCTTGCAGCTTTAATAAGTTTCCTGTTTCTCCTCTCATCAACACCATTTTGCTGAGGAGTCCTGGGAGCACTATATTGTATTTTAATACCCTTTTCATCATAAAATGTGTCAAGGATTTGGTTCTTGAATTCAGTTCCTTTATCATATCTTATGGGCTTTACCTTGTGATCACTTTGATTCTTACTTTTCTGAATAAAGTTCTTTAAGACCTCAGGAGACTCATCCTTAGTTTTAAGGAAGAATACCCAAGTAAATCTTGTGAAATTATCTGTGACCACTAAACAGTATAAGTTCCTTCCTAAACTCATTACACTGGTGGGGCCAAAGATATCTATATGTAATAAGTATAAGGGAGTAGTGATGGAGTTCTTTTCCTTTGGTTTGGGAGACAGCAAGTGTTGTTTTGCTTTAAGGCATGCAACATAGTGATCATCACTTGTACACTCTTTCTTTGGCATTCCAGTTACCAAATTATTCTTAATTAATTTATTCATGTTCTTAAAGTGTACATGACACATTCTTTTATGCCAAAGGAAAGACTCATCACAATTTGCTTTATATAGAAAGCAAGAAACTTCTCCTGAGGGAGATGTCTCCTGCAAATCCATCTTGTACATGTTCCTTTTCCTGGGGGCTCTGAGTAGGATATGCTCTCGAGGAATGACCATCCCAGGCTTGAGAACAATACACTCGTTCTTAGGGAAGAGCATGTTATGTCTTTGATCACAAAATTGGGATACACTCAGTATATTATACCCAAGCTCCTTAACAAAGTTTACCTTTTCAATGCTGAGCTTACCATTTATGACCCTGACCCTTCCAGTGATGTAACATCCTGCATGAAAGGATCTCAGATCTAGTTTGATCAATTAGATTATGAATTGCAGTGGAATAGTATACAAATTTGACCAAATTCAAGCAAGAACACAAATGATAATTCAATGAAACAGTATGGTTATAGAGAGAGAAAGTATTTCTGTAAAAAGGTGTATATTTATTCAACACAGGTTTCGGCAAGTATACAATTAGGTCATCTTTCTTTTATAGGGAAAGATGACGTCAGCTGATGTCACTTGATAGTGACATCTAACCGTTTTACAAATAACAACTGAAAATAACAAAACTACTGAAGATGTCTAACAGCTGACATCTTCTTACAAAAGAGTTAAGTATAGACATACTACAACTACTGAACTACAACTACTGAACTATAACGTCTGAAGAATAAGTTCTTCAGACATTTTACAAAGTACTAAAAACAAAAATAAAATTACTAAAAGGAAAACCATCAGAACAACTGAAGAGTACTACTTCAGTTGTTGTGACAACCTCTGAAGTCTTTAGTTCTTGACTTCAGCTGATGTAGTCTTCAGCACTTGGACTGTGATGTAGTCTTCAGTACTTGAACTTCAGCTGATGTCTTCAGTACTTGATCTTCAGCTGATGAAGTCTTCAGCACTTGAACTTCAGCTGATGAAGTCTTCAGTACTTGATCTTCAGCTGATGAAGTCTTCAGCACTTGAACTTCGGCCTCTAAAGTCTTCAGCACTAGAACTTCAGCTGATGAAGTATTCAGCACTTGAACTTCAGCTGATGAAGTCTTCAGTTGTTGTCATTAGCTGATGAAGCCTTCTGCAGTTGTTGTGATGTCTGTGGGACTTAAAGGTTTTTCTGATCTGGCTCAGTGGTTCTTTTGGTCCAACAAACTCCCCAGAACCAATGCAACCAAAACCTTTAAGTTTATTTGAGTCCCACTTATTTGGCAGAAAAGTTTGTCTTTTTCTTCTGGATCAGCTCAGAAATAACCAATATCAGCACAGGCCAGGGAAGAGGTTTCAGTAGATATGATTGTCAAGGGATGGATGGGAACTCTGTCTTGGGGAATTGGACACAGAGCTGTTACCCCATCCATGGAACCTACTTCCCAACTATGAGTCTGTAAGACTCTCTCACATAGGCCTCAAGTAAGACTATTTGTTCCTCCATGGTAAGATCTTCAGCTTCTCCCTCAA
>BJCO01362683.1:0-11787 GCA_018326465.1 Flaveria floridana
CGTATATGAAATATTAGCTCATGAATAACAACATAAGCCTTTATGTCTTTGGATCCATCAAAAAATTGTGTGGTTTAAGATCCTTGAAACAAATGATCAAACAAAATCAATACCAAACAAATATTCTATCAATTTTTCCATAAACACTAAGAACAAATCACTGTGTGATAAGCTCTACAACAACTACAAGAAAGAATATTATTTCCATAAAAACAACGAGAATTTAAAAATCAATTTAAGAAGAACCTGCATCTTGATAATTTTAGGTGGAATGTGAACATCAGTTTGAAGATACTGTGTGAACACCAGTTTGTATATTAGGTGAACACCAGTTCAAACTCAAAATCCTTCCACCTAGAGAGGGAATTTAAAATCCCACAACCAAGGGAATTTGAGGTGAAACATTCCATTCGGTTTTACATTTCATTACTCACTCAAACTTAATTTTACTTGAAAATTATACTAGTTTCTTAATTACATTCCATTTCATTCCATTTTTCTAACCAAACGCAGCCTTATAATTTACCTAAATATGTATGGTTATTCAACTGTCAAAAGTAGGCTGTCGATGTGTAGCTACAAAGGTTTATAAATAAAGTAAAGGAACTAGGCTATAAAAAGATAATTCTGTTGTGGACCGTGTTTTGTAAGATGACCACAACTCATACCAATTTTGTTTTCATGAAAATTCTGGCCAATTAAATGGAACCTAGATACCACTCCAAGGTGGTCTGATGGTAAGATACTTGGTTCTCCAGTGAAAACGCGGGTTCGATCATCTTCGGATATACATTTTGGGTGATTAGCTCACGGTGATGATCAGAGAGTGTCATGTCAATGTTTGAGCATTGTACGAATTGAAGTGGGACAACGATAGTAGTTTGAACCCCGCCCCGTGGTTTGGCTTAGAATTGTAAGTCGGTTGCCTAATTTAGAGAGAGGATGTCGTAGACTGGTTAGTGAGTCCAGTAACACTTGTTTTTTTCAATGGAACTTGAAGAAAATATATTTTTTTTGTTGTTCCTAATTTTTGGTAATGACAAAAAAACATAATAATAACTTTATGATATATTTTTTTTCAGATAATCTAAAATAAAAACACATTCTTTTATATTTGAGAATTTAAACCTAAATAAAATGATTTTGTAAAATAATAATTTGTACAGAGAAGAAATAAAATATACGCTAATATCTTTTTTCTCTTTTTGACCAGCAAAACCAGTGTAGCAAAATGTTATGCCCAAAATATTTTGAAGTATTCTCGTTAAGTAGTAATTATTCTATTATTGATTTTCTTAATTTACCAACTAAATCAACATAACTAATAGATATGATCTCACAAGATATGCTCGTGGGTGGAGTAACATACGAACAATAAAAATTCTTTTTTGTGTTTTAAAACTACAAACCCTTTAAAATTTTACATTGTAAACGTATGTCTATGCATAATATGTTATTGATTCACATATTAGTTTAAGATGTTACTGATAAGAAAAAGTTTGATAACATGTAAAAGAAGATGCATTAAGTATTTTATTTTACACTTACATAAATTGTTTATTTCTAATTTACGATTTTCTCTTATTTGTAGCATGTTTTATGAATTGTGTTCCACAAATCTAATTTCAAATTTAAATTAATTTAAACTTGTATTCAACCAAACAAAAAATGAAAACAAGTTTGTGGAGAGGAGTCAATTGAGCTTTAAGCACTTGTATTAAGATACTCTTTGATTTTTAAACAGACCAAGACTCCTGACTTTTTAAAAAATAACTAAACAACTCATATAGCCATATTACATTCAGTTGTTATAATAATAATTATTACTACTCCTTTTATTTTATTATTATTACTAGGTTAGTACCCCGTGTATTACAAGAGTTGAAGAAATAAAATATTAAATAATTAGTAATAAAAATTTATGAATTAATCAAACCATGTTTGAAGATAAAATATGATTATAATTACGTATAAATAGTTATTTTAAGTAAATAAATAAAAATATATATTTTTTAAATTTTTTTATAAAAAAATATGCTTTTCAAGTATTTTGTTTTTAAAAAAATGAATTTTCTTTAAAAAAGCTCGTTCTATTATGTATTTTATAAAAAAAACTAAAACTGTGTTTTTAATTAAAAATAGGTTTTTATTTATTAAATTATATATTTTTAGTTTGAAAATGGTATGAGTAATATTATTAGCATTCAATATTATTATTAATAATAGAGAGAAATAAAAAAAAATTAGTATGATGAGACTTACAATTGTGTCACGTCTTATCTTAATGTTTTTAATTATAGATAGATAGATAGACAGCCAGATAGATAACTAGTCTAAAAACCCATTTAATAAATGGATTATAGTTAATAATAAACATGAAAGTTATAGTATGATATTTTAATATAAGATATGATTAAAACTATATATACATAATAGTTCAAGAACTAAAATAATTATACTATCTTTTTAACTCTCTTATCTAAATAATTTTATTTTTTAAACATTCATTTTAAAACTTTTTATAAAAAATTATTTTATATAAAAATCTGTTTTATTAAAAACTCTAGTTGTTTTAATAAGACTGCTATTAGAAAATTTTAGTTTTTTATATTTTTTAATAAATGACCTATTTAAAATATATTTTTTTTAAAAAGGTTTAATGCTTTTGAAAACTTTATATTATATAATTTTTTATTATTTATATTTTAATAAAAAGATGTGATTTTTTGTTTAGTAAAATTTATTTTTTAAATGATAATTTGGTTTTAAAAAAATCTAAATAAGAGAGAGAAATGTAACAATTAATAAA
The DNA here is from genome assembly GCA_018326465.1 of Flaveria floridana. Classification (NCBI taxonomy): domain Eukaryota; kingdom Viridiplantae; phylum Streptophyta; class Magnoliopsida; order Asterales; family Asteraceae; genus Flaveria; species Flaveria floridana. Next base: position 2,810 of record BJCO01362683.1, read on the forward strand.
ATTAATTTTTAATAAGAGGGAGAAATCAGTTTAAGTGTTTAAATTACTATAATATCATTTTAGAGGGAAAATGATTTGAGATTGTTAAAATGGTGGGCTTAGAGTTTGACAAGTGGCAGAACAAACTTTCTTTTATTAGATACAATAAATCATTAGTTATGTTTTATTTTTGTAATTTAGAAACTAGAAATTTTTTTAAACAAGATAATTGATTAAAGTCTAATTCAGGTGAGACTTGAAGAAAATACTCTAACCCAAAATCAAATACTAATAACTTTTTCCATTAGAACTTACACTACCCTGAATAAATAACCTAATTTAAGAACAATCAAACTTTTAGATTGATCAGGGTTACCATACTTCACATCTTAATAAGTTTTAGAAAAAATTATGAGCCAATACTATAATTTAGATAGTAACAAATTTATAAGTATTTAAGAAACGCTCATTACAAATATAATTAACATAACATTAAACTATAATATAGTTTCTTCTTTTTTGTTTTTTTAAAATAGCTAATAGAATCATAACGGATCATTAGCCCACCCAATCATCTCTATTGCTCAAGTACATAACTTTAGGCTCAAACCTGAGACAACTCTCAAAAGAAATCTTATCATAAGTGAGAAAACACACATACTTAACCTAGAACCTTCCCATATTTTTTTAATTTTTTTTGTCCTATATGAAATTTGAGCCTAAAGCCTCCATCACTTACCTTAACCACTTGTAGATGTGTATAAATCTTTTTTTTTTCAAACCGGTTCAGGTTATAAATCGGTTTAACTCACTGAATACTCGAACCTCTCAAACCTATTTAGACCAGTTTCGAAAATGATTTTTTATAAGAACCTGTTTAATCACTTTTTATTTTTTTAACCGGTTTTGGGTGTCGGGCTACTAAACCAGTGTACAAAGCGACGGTTTGAATCGGGCTCGGAATCGGTTTGGCTCAAACCAGTTTTTTTTAAGCCGGATGATTTTTTACTGGTTTTTTTCCCGAGCTGAATTTTTTTTTATCAATTTTTAACCAATTGAGATAATATTCATTAATTAGCATTAATTCTTCTATCAATTTTTAACCAATGGTTTTTCTAAAAATCTAGAAGTGCGCTTCGAAGCACTACGTGTGGAATTGGAATTTTTGTAAATAATATGAAAGTGCAAGCATAAAACCATTGACTTTACAGATGGTCCTTTTCACACTAATACTTTTTTTTTAAGAAAACATTTCTTTGGATGCCCCTACATAGAAGATGCCTTCCTCTCATCATGTATGTTTCCATAGTATATAAATTAATATAATAAAATAATAGTTTTTATTATTTCAATTTAATAAATAAAGCAATATGGCATTTATCACCCTTACATTTAAATAAGTGACAACATTTTACTGTTTAATGAACTCACAGTAATTTTAAAATTTATGATATTTTTTGTAACAACAATACACATCACAACACCCAAATTTATACTCGATCGCCTACTGTTATTACGTGTTGATTCTTGATCATTCTATATGGTATATACATGTGTATGGATGGCATAGGTTTTGTGCATATCATTGTGTGTTTCATGTCACCTAATATATATTAATCACACACTATGTTGAATGTTTGCTTACGACCACTGTCTGCTCTTAGTGTATATGGTGGTGCAGATTTGCTTGTGATGATTTAACCTATGGTGGTTGCACATTGCATTGTGTGCGTCTATATATATATATATTGTACCGAAGGTCTCTTTTGAAACAACTTTTCTATCCATCATGGTAAATGTAAAGTATGTCATTTTACATGCATCTCACCATCCCTAAACCTCGTAAATTGCTTAGTTATTGATAAGGTTATTTGGCTTGATTATAGTTATGGTTATAATTATTTTATTAATTTCAAATATTCTTGATGTTTAATAGAAATGTTAATTACCATCAAACTATATCTTTTAAAATTAATAGAATTTAATTTTTAATAAATTTACGTCTACTGAATTTGAATAATAGTCGGTATCTTAAAGAGACAACATTTAAAAATTATTCAATAAATTCAAAATGAATCCAAATATTAAATATCAATATAATTGTAAATAACACATCTATATAATTTTTTATAATTTTAATTTTAAATTAGTGTGTTTTGGAGCGCCCGTTGGCTCAGACAAACCAATTGTCCATCGTGGTAGAAAGCTTGTCGGTTTACCACAACACGACAACAAACCGATCATCCTTCGCATTATCATCGCCAACCAAATGGACTCCAACACCGCTACATCGGGGCTCAGAACCGGGTTTCGGGTGCGGCCAGCTAACCTTAAATGGTAGCCAAGCGACCCACGCCCAAACGCCCAAACAACTAAAACGATTCCGGTCGTACCATAATCGCCCATAGATTCTATGCAAATAAACACCGAAACAACAACATACCCAACATAACAACTCTCGTCTCCAATGAGCAAAAACTCGTCATTATCGACATCCCTAAAACCAAAACTACAACAATAATTCTCGAATGATTAACATTTACTATCATCGCCTTAGTTACCAGCAACACTTCGGTCATGTCATCACAACCATTAGGGTTCACCAGAATTAAGCACATCGATTATGTCATCACCGCCCTCAAGTAAACCATAATTAAGCACCAAAACAACAACATTTCCAACAGAACAACCTTGTCAACAATACAGTTACAATTATTACGACAAGTTCGTCTCAGAAGAACAATTCGTCATCGTCATCGACATTACATTGTTCTTAACATAAGCATTGCTCAAGTATCTGTCACATCCTTTGGAGTTTATCGAAAAAGGCCATCATCATCAACATAACCATATCCTCACCTAACATTAGTCTCAGATAAAACAAAGGTTATCATCATCAACCCAATATGCATAACTGCTGTCAGCACCGCCACCATCATCATCTAACAGTAACCCACATCAGGTGGTGCTAATGCTGGAGAATAAAACTTTTATGTTATGCGTAGTATATACAAAAAAACTAAAGTAGACAATAAACCTTTTCTTAACCGGTTATTTCATCTCATAACAACTTTACTGGTCATACTAGTTTTATAAACTAAAAACGTCATACAATCATTTGAAACGTAATACGAAATTTCATAAAATAATTTAATATGAAAATTAAAATTTATTAATCTTTTGGTGTTTATATTTTAATAAAATATGGACGTCTCAAAATAAATAAAATATGATACCAAAAGTATTAAACAATCCAACATATAAGAAAAGTAAATAAAAGAATATTAAAATTTGATCTGGTCATCGGTCTGGTTCAACTAGTCTTACCAGTAACCAGCTAGTTCATATGTGAATGGTTCAAATAAACACAACCATGGTTCTATGGCCGGATCCTTCTGGTGTGTTTTTGAAAACATTGATACAAGCAATTCGTAATAGTATATTAGTTTTTACTAGTGTCGACAATAATGGTAATTAGAAATTGAAGTATATCCGGTCAATTTATTGACCCTTGACCCCATTCAGCGATGTTGACCCCGTATGAAAACTCAAAAATTGTCACATATATATGGAACCAAATAATCAACAGATAAATTAATAACCATCCACCCTCAAACATAGAAGAATTTCATGTGTATGTTCATATGCACGTATTTGGAAAAATTCAAAACCCTTAAAAACACCCATAGATGCTGAAACAGTCAAACCTTTATCAATTAAGTTCTTGTAATTGAAAACATCAGTTTTCACAACGAAATACATGGATCATAAACTCATACATTGTATTTCCTTATAACTTAGTTTAACTCGATGTTTTACGGAGCCTTAATTAAATATTAAAATTGAGGTATCCCCTTTTCTAATAAAAGGATAATTATGGTTGTTATATGGCATCTTTTTTGAGCTATTATTACCACATGGCAGCTTCCTGCGTCCTTTGCATTTTATTTTCCCGCGCATTGTAAAACATCTATTTTAACACGTGGACCCTTGGTTTTACCCACATTACCCGTCCCGTTTCTAACACCCCATTCTTAAAAAAAGAAAACCTCAATTCCTTCTTGCAACTCTTCAACAAACACCGCGCCTCTTAAAATCACCTCCAATTCAAAGTTGTTCCTCACCAAATCCACTATCGACCTTCATCGTTATCGCAATAAATCGGTAATTCCCTCCTAAATCTGCATAGTTCCTGTTCGTTTTTGACTTTCATATGCATTGATCGTGTGGAAATAATTCAGTGTTTAATTAACCTAAATGTGCGATTTTACGTCATGATAAATGTAGAACAAGTTCACTTTGTTTACGTTTTGATTAATAGGAGTTTGGAGCTTAAAGTAGCTTAAATGGAAGCAAAAGAAGCAAAAGAAACAAAACATAAAAATTGAAGGACTTAAGATGTAAATACCAAAAAAATGGGAAAAAAGAGGTCAAAAAAAGACCCGGCGTATGATACTCCGGGTTTGGGCATATCATATGTCGGGTGGCGTATGAGGCGACGTATTTATAGGCGTATTTGACAAAAGGAACAGGAAGTTGGGCGTATGGGCAGCGTATGAGGCGGTGTATCATATGTCGATGGGCGTATGATACGCCGGTAGCCTAATAGCATCAGGATTTTATGGATTTTCAAGTTTATTTAAGCCAAATCAACCCCAATTCGATCTAGAACTCCTTGGAGACAAAAAGTAACGAACTTTAAGTTATTTTTGGTGTTCCAAGGCTCCCCAAATCATCCACAAACATTCTCCAATTCAAGCTCGAAGGCATAATGAAGATGATGCGTAGGTAGGCTTTTTTGTGATTGCTTTCGGGAGTACGAATCTATCAAGTGAGACAATTTGTATGCTTTGATTAGGTTTTTGTATTGAACATTGAATTATTGAATGAAACATTATGTTTTGGTTGATTTTAAAGGTTTGCTTATAAATAAAGTTGTTTGCTTAATTATCAGTTTTTGATTTTCTTGTATCGTAAGCTCATTAAGAAAAGTAGACAATTTGATATATGTAAATTTATAATATTGTGAACGAACGAATATTAAAAGTTTGTTCCTTTGGTATCACTTTAATCAAAATCTAAGATCTTAAAGTATTTTTTCTTACAAACCCTATGTTAAACACACTAATTGTTGATCTTGCAGTATTAGAAACCCGAAAGTGATTATTTTCTCATTATTTATTAAATTCATTCTAAAGTTTATTGCTTTTTGCACTTGTGCATACAGAAAGATGCCATTTGAATTGTGTAATGCACCGACCACGTTTCAAAGGTTCATGGTTGCCATATTCCATGATATGATTAAAGACTCGATGGAAGTATTCGTGGATGATTTCTCGGTCTTTGGAAGTTCATTTGATCATTGTTTAAATAATTTGGAAAGGAGGCTCTCAAGATTCGAGGAATCAAATCTTGTTTTAAGTTGGGAGAAATGCCACTTCATGGTGAAAGAAGGCATTGTCTTAGGGCATAAGATTTCCAATGTAGGGCTAGAGGTGGATAGGGCAAAGGTAGAAACCATTTCAAAATTACCACCACCCAATTCGGTTAAAGCGATAAGAAGTTTCTTAGGACATGCCGGATTTTATAGACGTTTTATTAAAGACTTCTCAAAAATTACAAGACCTATGACCCAACTTCTTGAAAAGGATGTGCCTTTTGTTTTTAATGATGAATGTTTAATTGCATTCAATTTCTTAAAAGAAAAATTGATAAATGCACCCATAATGGTAGCCCCGGATTGGAATCTCCCATTTGAACTAATGTGTGATGCTAGTGACTATGCAGTTGGAGCAGTTTTAGGGCAACGAAAAGAAAAGCATTTCCACCCAATCTACTATGCAAGCAAGACTCTTAATGATGCTCAAGAGAATTACACAACCACCGAAAAAGAGTTGCTCGCTGTGGTTTTTGCTTTTGATAAATTTTGTTCTTACTTTGTCTTATCAAAAACTGTTATCTATACTGATCATGTAGCTCTCAGGTATCTTTTTGGAAAACAAGATGCAAAACCAAGATTAATTTGATGGATTTTGCTTCTACAAGAGTTTGATATAGAGATACAAGACAAAAAAGGAGCTGAGAATGTCGTAGCTGACCATCTTTCTCGTCTCGAAAACCCATCTTTAGAGACTCTTCGGGAATCCAACATCAATGACAACTTCCCGCATGAGTTTCTTTTGCATGTTCAAGAGATTGATGATCACCTTTGGTTTGCAGATTTTGCAAACTACCTCGCGGGAGGGGTTCTCGTGAAAGGAATGACTTATCAACAGAAAAAGAAATTCTTTAGTGACCTAAAGCATTACTTTTGGGAAGACCCGCATTTGTTTAAGGTTTGTGCAGATCAAGTAGTGAGAATGTGTGCATGGGAGCGAGGCAATTAACATTATTCGTCATTGTCATGAAGGGCCCACTGGTGGGCATCATGGAGCTAATTACACTGCTAAGAAGGTTTACGATTCTGGATTCTATTGGCCCACCATTTTTAAGGATGCACACGCGTTGGTTAAAGCATGTGATGCTTACCAACGAGCAGGTAACATCTCGTCCCATAATGAAATACCTCAAAACGGTATTCAGGTATGTGAGGTATTTGACATTTGGGGCATCGACTTCATGGGTCCATTTCCATCTTCACGAGGACACAAATACATCTTAGTTATTGTAGACTATGTATCAAAGTGGGCGGAAGCACAGGCTTTGCCCACAAATAATGCTAGGGTGGTCGTGAAGTTCTTAAGAAAATTGTTCACACGGTTTGGAGCCCCCAAGGCCTTAATTAGTGACCGAGGCACTTATTTTTGTAATTCTTTACTTGAAAAAGCCTTAACACACTATGGTGTTCACCATAGATTTTCAACCCCGTATCATCCACAAACAAGTGGACAAGTGGAAGTCACTAATCGAGGCCTCAAGCGTATTCTTGAATGAACAATGGGGCAAAACTGAAAGGTTTGGTCAGATAAATTGGATGATGCTTTATAGGCTTTTCTCACCGCTTACAAAACACCAATTGGCACTACACCATTCAAGTTGGTTTACGAAAAAGCCTGTCACTTACAAGTTGAACTTGAGCATAAATCATACTGGGCTTTAAATCAGTTAACCTTGATTTGAGATGTGCGGGTGAAAACAGATGGTTGCAGGTTCATGAGCTTGAGGAGTTGCGAAATCAAGCTTATGAGAACTCACGAATCTACAAGGAACGAACGAAGCAATTACACGATAACCACTTCAAGTAAAACAAACAATTCCAAGTGGGGGAGCGTGTTTTGCTTTACAATTCAAGGCTTCATTTGTTTCCAGGAAAATTAAAATCTCGATGGACGGGTCCTTACTTTGTGAAGCAAGTATTTTCGTATGGCACCGTTGAAATTGAACATCCAGATGGAAGGGTTTTCAAGGTCAATGGTCATCGGTCAAAACATTACATTGAAGGCCCGATGGATGAGGATTTGGAGGTCGTGGAGCTCCACCCCAAGGACAATTAATGCAGGGTCGAGTCAAGCTAACGACTCGTAAATAAACGAAGCACTTCCGGGAGGTAACCCGTGAATTTTAGTCTTTTGTTTCCTACATATATATTGTTTTAATTATTTCTTTTGTCTCAATAGCTTGATGATTAGATGATCATGGATTTAAGAATGATTTGCTCAGGGGAATGGAATGCACATGCTTTCAGGTAAGTAATCTCTTATTAACCTTTAGAATGTGTCAAAGAAACTGGTGGCGGTGGTGAAAATTGATTGATAAAGATAAAAAAAGAGAAAGAGAGAGAAAATAAGGATGTAGGTTTATAAAAACTTTCAGATATGGTCGTGTGTTGTGAGGACATGCCCATGTCAATAAGTTGATGAGAGAGTTGCTAAAACAAAAAAAACTTTCTGATATGACCATATCAATTTATCACATGGCCATGTCAATCACCCTAAACCATCCAACTTAAAAAAAGATATAAAAATAAACACTTCTTTCTTCATACAAACTAACCAAAACCCCCCTTCTCCACCATCGCACACCTCCACCATCGCACGCCCCCACCACCGCCGCGATCACCTTCACCGGTGACCACAACCATCGCACACCCCAACCCCCGCAACCTTCCCCACCAAAACAACCACCCCCATCTTCGCCCGCCTTCCACAACCCACCACCATCGCGAACCCATCCCCTCAAAATCCAGCCCTAATCTCCAACTAATCATCTTGTCTTTGTCTTTTGTTACACAGGTCTATAATCTCATATCATGGCTGAAAGAGACATTCACGAATTTCTCCGTTTTGATGCTGACAGTGATGAAGCTGAGAAACTGATCAATATTCAACACAAACCCCTGATGACCATAATGACAGTGAACTGGACGGGCCTAGAAGCCTTGGGTGCTCATGATCGTGCCAAAGCTCTTCTTCCCCCTCCATGGAGACGACTATTTGACATCAAGCGACCACAATACAAAGAATTAGTTTTGGAGTTTTGCTCATCGTTCAAATTTCATCATCCAACAAAACAGCTTCACAATAATCAGATCATCATGTTCCAACTGGGTGGAGTGCAACGTATCAGTAGCACATTTGGGGGTCAGGTTGGGTCTTTACACCGAGGCCGAGTTACGAAAATCCATATTTCGAAAGGGCTTTACAGATCTACCAAAAGATGCCGCGACTGACTTATGGCAAGAAATTGGGGTGGGGGAATATGTGGCTAGGGACACCAAAGCTACCAAGCTAAAAGACCCACTCATTCGTTATTTGCATCGTGTGATTTCTACCTCCATCTCTGGGCGAGGGTCTAGCATGGGTATAGCCAGCAGGAAAGACATGTTCTTTCTTTATTGCCTTATTCGTCGAAAGCCATGCAATTTAGCATATGCAATGGCATTGTTCTTTGATGGATGTGTTGGGACAAAACCCAACAGTGCTATTTGTGGCGGTTCATACATCACCGAGTTGGCATTCTCCTATGACTTCATGACCCCAGAGGTTATTGCAGGGCTTCAT
>BJCO01362684.1:0-11019 GCA_018326465.1 Flaveria floridana
CGGACCGGATTTAACTATATTTTAATTATATTTATATATGTAATTAAATATAAGTAATTTATATATGATTTATACATATATTTTATAGTTATATATAAAACTTAACTATATTTGTATATCCGACGTACTAATTTATGGTTTAACACCCCGTTTTTACCCACTAAAATCAAAAAAAAAAATTAAAAATCGGTCCGAACCGGCCCGGTTCGCCGGTCCAACCGTCGCTTCGGGTACGACCGGCCGGTTCAACCTACCAAAAACGAACCATCCCAGACCGGACCGGATCAGACACCGATTCCCGGTCGAACCGGTCGGACCGGCCGGTCCGATCCGGTCTCAATAACAATGGTTATTTAATAGTTTACTATCCCTTTTTCCCGTATAAAGGGTATATTGCCAGGTAAGCCACATGCGGATGACATGAATGGCAAGATTTGATGACAGCTAGATTGATCCTCAGGCGTACACGTGTAATATTAGTCAACAATGTTGTTCTGTACTACAAATGGAGGATGCTCATTTCGCTCCAACTATTTTTCCATGTCATCCACAAGCACCCTTATACTTTAGTAATATTTATACTTTTCCCCCTTTGACTATAAAACCAAACACAACTAGCCCCCTTGAGTTTACACTTTTAAAACAACCATGAAATTTCTTTTTACATAAAACCTTATATATAGTCCATGTGGATACACGTGTAAACGAGTCAAATCAAACTTGATGTCAACTAAATTTAAACTTGACTTATGTGATTTAAAAAAGAGTTTGAACTTAACCGGTATTGAGCTATATATTTAAATCGTATGCTTAACTTATTAGTTATTATACAAGCTAGATTCAATTGTTTTATTATATATTTACTGCTTAATTTATTTTATTTGTACAAATTATGTTTTTTTTGTATATTATTATTAAAATAATTATAATATTGTTTAACTTTATCAAATCACAAAGAATATTGATTATATATTATATTATATTTATATTGTATATACAAGTAATTATATCATTTAAGTAGTGTAATCAAGCTTCAAACTCGTGCTTGTGTAATGAAGAAGCTTTAACTAGGCTTGAACTTGAATGGAGCTCATTTAAGACCGACTTAAATGATCTGAATGGAACTAGATTAGTAGATTTGAAATGTGTTATGACTTAAGAGGTGGTAGAGGTGTTCATCAAATATGAATCCATGTTATCAGAATCTATCATATTTGAAATTTTAGTTTTTTTGAAAGTGCATTTGAATCTATATGGAGTTTGGATTGATGCGAATCAAACTAAATTATGATTTATAAATAAACTACATGCAACAATAAATAAATATTTGATTTGTGGTTTTCAAGGCGAATCAGTTTGAAAATAAGGAATTCGTTATTCGAAAATTATACATCTAATATGAAGTGACTACTAACACTATTTAAAATTTAAAATTTTGCTTTGGTTTGAATTAAAATAAAATGAAATGAAAATAGAGAGTTACTTTAACTAACTGTTTCAAAGGAAAAGTTGGAGTGATAAAGTGTTTTACTTTTATACTAGAGATGAATAGTTTAAATAAACAGATTATGAGTTATTGATAAAAAGAACTTAAATAGTAAACGAGATGAAAAAGAGTTTGTTTTTATTAAAGTGAAGGGGGCAAAGTGTAAATATTTACGTAATGATAAGTTAATGGAATACACCATGGGCAGCACGGTGTTGAATGGGCCAACTCAGTTCGCACCATGTTCCACGTGGCTGTATAATACCAAGTATTTTGATTTTTGTTACAAGCTAATTACTTTATACTGAGTCACATTTGCATTTAAAAATTAAAATTATTACCCAATATCCGTAAAGCTCGAGCTCGATCAAATAAGCGATATTACGAGTTTGAGGTTGGGCTGGAGTTTGTTTATGTTAAGTGCGATTCAAACTTTTAACAAGTTGATCTCCAGTAACTCACGAGTGAGCTTAACTCGTTTACGTGAGGGCGGTAAACGAGCCAAGTTCAACTAAGCTTAGATTGGTTTGGGCTCGACTCGTTTAAGCACTAAGTCAATCCGGCTCGTTTATCTTAACACGTTTAAATTCTCGCTTTGATCATAAATGACTCAAGCTGGCTTGAGGGCTAACTTGTTTGCTTTTAAAAAAAATTAATTTTGTTAAAAAATACACATATTTACATATATTAAACAATAAATAATAACTTTTTATCTTAGTTTTTTTTAAAAAATTATACAGTATCATAAAATATTAAGATGATCACATAAAGCATGTAATAATTTTAGTTTATAGTTTATAGTTTACATAATTTTGATATGGGATTATTATTTAAACGAACAAACGAGCGAGACAACGAGCAATCACAAGAGAGCTGATTTGGGTCGGGCTCAATTCGACTTGTTTAAAACTCCAAAAACAATTATAAACGAGCTAATTTTAAGCGATTACGAGCCGCGAACTTTTTATTCCGGCTCAAATTACGTATTGGAGATGTTCTTGTGTCTATACTAATAACACGTGTCTAGTGACGTGGAAATGTGGCCCCCTTCTCTCTCTCCATATTCAGCAAAAATCCCCCACTTCTTCCCTCCATCGTTTCAGAATGATGATCAAATTGCAGCAGAATTCTTCATGCGACTCAGGTATCTCTTAATTCGATATCGTTTATTATGTTCGATGCATCTAAATCATCTATCATTACTGAATTCATTTGTAAACACCATAATTTCGATCATCATCAGTTGACTAGTTGAGTTTTCAATGGTTAATTCGAATGTTTAGAGGTGAAATTCATCCGTTACTCGAATTCCGTCGTTGTTTTTACGTTGATTTAGATTTAACTGTAACTGTTCGCTGTGTATGAATACGATTTGATGAACAGTATGTGAATACAGACTACAGAGAGATCAGAACTGAAAATTGGGGGAAATAACCTCAGCCAAATTCAATCGATTAAAACTCTACATTTCGAACGAGTATTTGAACACATCTGAAAGCAATTTTTGTATATAAGAACACAGTTAATTTGTCTTGATTACTTAATGCATTGGGATATGTATGCAACTTGTGACCTTGAGGTCATAGGTTCAAGTCGTGGGAAACAGCCTACTACACTAAGTGTAGGGTATGGCTGAGGACATTAGATTGTGAAGCGATCCGGCTCGTTCTCGAATCCTACGCTAAGTGGGAGCTAAGTCAAGCACCGGGTACACCCTTTTTTATCTGGGCGTATGCAGCAGTGGGTATGTTTGTTGGCTAAGGAGATGGCAGTGACAGTTTACATAATATGTGTCAACTATGGTATGTGTGGGTTGGTTGTGTGGAGGTTATCATAAGGTCGTTAGATTTTTAACTATGTAAGTGCTCCTATCATTTCCGACGCCAATTTACAAAATCTTGCAGCATCTTGATTTCTTCCATTTGGTTTTAGTAATTGGTTATTATTATAAACATTAATATCTAGTTGTTGGCGCTTATTGAAATTACAAAATACTTGATATAGATTAGGTTCCTTTACGAGCCGGAGTGATACTTATAGCAGTTTGAGTCGGTTACTGGGTGAAACCTTATGATGATCAACGGTGGGTTATATATATAATTGCACCTAGTAGGGAGGAAAGGAGGTTTATTCTGCCAAACATAGAACATGTATCTATTATTAGCTAGTGTAAACGCCAGCTTGTAGTTGTATCAAGTTTTATTTCGTAAGTGTGTAGGTAGAATGCCACATTTTTATGTTTGTTATATTTCCATTTTGTGCTTTAGTTACTCTTAAATTACACACATCGAGACTTCTCGTATGTTAACTGTTGCCTATCTTGTTTTAACTTTTAACTAACATAGATTCTCAAACGGCAAATGTGAGGATAAAGGCTAAATTGTGGGTTTACTTTATAAGTGACCGAGTGTATACCAACTAAAAGATGTTTGGTGGTTTTTTGATGTTTATGATCGGGAGCCGCCTAATTTATTAGCAAATGCTTCATTCAGTATTACTTTGTTCTTGTTGTTTATTCATTTTCTCTTAACCTCTCTTCCTGTCAGCTTAACACTTGTATTCTGCAGCCGTGTGAGTAAGTACTAGCAAGACACATTTTATAGCACTACGTGAAAGGCGCACATCATATTTGAATCTGCTTAAGGTGTTTACCCATGGGAATCTGTGAAGAAGCAAAGGATTGTAAGCCTGAAGAGACATCTTCACCTCCTGTGGTAAGAACATACACTTATTTTCTTTCCCCTTTTCATTTACTTTTCCTTATTTGCAAAAGACACAACATGACTGAACATATGTACACATACATAACCACAATGTATAAGCATATAAAGAATTAAGTTATCAAAAATTGACGTTGAATGTCTAGTTATCAACTACATACAAATAGATTGCTGATTATATTACTTAGTCTACTTGTCGCTTCATCAAATATTTTGAGATCATACAGTTGTGTTTTTCTTCTATGACTTGTCGTTTTATATCACGTAACCATTTTGTACCATGTCAGACCGTTCCTTATCATTTCACACGATTATCTTTCTTTTTTTGTCATTTATTATTTAATACCATTGCGTATGGTGATCTTGTCATTTTGTACCGAGTGGTACTACATCACACTAGTTTGTACTATTTCCAATGGTTTTGTTCCATTTTGCTTTCTATTGTATCATATTACATTTTTAACTGGAGATATTCATGTCATTACTAAACTTATAAATTTCTTAGCATAGGTGAGAAAAACATGCTTGTAAATAATCTATTGATTACATGTTGAAACAATCATAACTGAGGTTGGGCAACGCTTTACTAATTACGTCTCATGGATTTTTTTCCTTTTATTGCTTGGTTATGAAGTTCAATTACTTTTACCTTGTCAGGAACAGCAGCAGCAGACGAGTCACGTGTATTCTGATTGGGCGTCCATGCAGGTTTATTGATTTTAACCACCATTTATGTTGGCAATTGAACTTTGAGTTCTTGAACCAGATTAAGCGGCTAACATTGATTTTGCAGGCTTATTACGCCCCTAGAATGGCTGTGCCACCATACTTCAGTTCAGCTCTTGCGTCTGGTCACACAACCTCACCTTACATGTGGGGTCCATTGCAGGTATTTGTACCTTACAAGTCTGAAATCCTTTGAATATGTTGAAACTTGACCATCTTTTCATTTTCTTGTACTTATGGTTCAGCATATGATGCCTCCTTATACTGCAATTTATCCACATGGAGGTGCTTATGCGCATCCAGGAGTTACTGTAGTAATCTTCACAACATTTCTACCTAAATTTTGTTCATCTGAGTTAACACATGCCTTATACTGAACTCATGTTCTTATTATGCAGGCGTGTAATCCTAATCCTACATCTACACCTATCGATTCGCCTGCCAAGTCATTAGCGAATTCAGATCGAGGCTTGATAAATAAGTTGAAAGGAATTGATGAGTTGACAATATCATTAGGGTACAACAATGGAATCTCTAAATATAGGTAATCTTAAACTATTTATGAGTTAGTATATTTGTCAGTGAATTTTTAAATCTTTGCATGTTCGTGGCAGTCGGGAAACTGAAGGTTCTAGTGAAGGCAGTGATGGTAATACAAGTTGTAAAAATGATCGAAAAAGGATCCGTGGAGGATCCTCTACAAGTTGTGAGTTTCATATTTCATGATTTAAGTTATAAAAAGAAAATAAGATTACACATAAATGTATACTAAAACTTTATTCCGCCAGCTGAAGTTGGCACTACTGAGCAAAGTGATGCAAATGGCGTCTGTAGAAAAGCAACAGGAATCACGATTTTGGGTAAAGAAGTTGGAGCGGGTATTTCGGGTTACTCGGGAACCGAGCTAGAGCTTAAGAAGTCTCCTGCAGCTGCCAACATGGCCATGTTGCCCAGCACTCTTGTGCTTCAGGTCAGTAGTTTATGTCTCATTATTATGTCGGGGCTATTCTTCTAGAATTCAGCATGAATACCACAAAATATTGTTTTTTGAATTTTTACTCTTGAGTTCGGATCTTGTGACATATTTCTAGGATGAACGAGAACTGAAAAGGGAAAGAAGAAAGCAATCTAACCGAGAATCAGCCAGGAGGTCAAGATTAAGGAAACAGGTGGAAGAAACTCTTCTTATTTTATAATCTTACTTATACTTCAAGTAAAAAAATATAAATAACCGGTGGCTCCAGTTAAAAAGCATTACGTGTGTGAGTTAAAAAAGACATCACGCGTGTAACGCTATGCCAGATCAACAATTAGCGAACTTCCGATCAGTGGCGGACCCAGAAATTTTTTTCTCCGGGGTCGTAATTTTTTTCATAGGGGTCGTAAAATTATTTCATAGGGGTCGAAGTTAAAAAATACACGGGGTTAATTGAAAAACGTCAATACACGTTACAGATAAAAAAAAATCTGCGGGGTCGGTTGACCCCTCCCCACATAAGGTAAGTCCGCCACTGCTTCCGATGGACAATGATGGTAGTGGTAAAGCTGTTAAGGAAACAAATCACAGTCACTAAATCACTCATCTTCGTATTATTTTCAACTTACTTGCCTTCTATGCTAATTTTTGGTTGAATAATTTAATATCCAGGCTGAAGTTGAAGAACTTGGTGCCAAAGTTGAATCACTTTCTAGTGAAAATTTGAAACTCAAGTCTGAGATTAACCAGTTAACTGTTAATTCAGCAAACTTGAAGCTTCAAAATGCTAAACTACTGGTACTTGTGCAAATTCCACAATGTCGCTTTATCAACTGTCCATCAATCTCAAACATTTTTTTTAGGATTGGGGGTTGTAATCTGGTTGTAAATGTTACGGGTTGGTGGGTTGTAATACTTGAGTTAAACTGGCCCTCTCATGCACGACCCATTTAATTAAACAGGTCAACCCACACAAGACCCATTTATATAGATGTGAGTCTATGCCGACCCAAAACCTGATTATTTTCGTGCGCTATTTTAGGTTTTGCCAATATGATCAAAGTTACCAACATTTTGCCCATTGAGTCAGATTACCCTATATCCAAACTTTTAAGGATTGTTTCCCTACAACAAAATGTTTTGCACTTTTACCTATTTTATAGTAGAAAAAGAAGTTTCTTACTCAAAATGGAAATCCTTTTTATTATTTGAAAGTTTTCAAGTCAAAATTCCACATTTGTTCACGCGTAATCAAAACCAACCCGATGGCATCAACCTGGATTCACTTGATCTGTTTACTTTGCAGTTCGTGAAGGGTATATTATATTAGACATTTACATAGTCAACCGTTTTAATGATAGTTTAATCCGGTTACAGGAAAAGCTTAAGGCTGCAAAACTTGAACAAACTACGCAAGACCCAAGGCCCGATAAAAACGGTTTGTCTCTGAGCACTGCTAACTTCCTCTCTAGAGTCGACAACCGTTCTGTTTCTGCAGTTGGAGACGCCACCGGTTCTAGTTCCGGTTCTGGTGCACCGCTGCACCAACTTCTGGATGCTAGTCCACAGGCTGATGCTGTTGCTGCTAGCTAACCCACAACTCCCCTTGCTGTTGTCTCTTAATTTATAAAGTTAATAATTGCGTAAATCTGGTCTATTTATGTGACCCAAGTTACTTCTAACAGTAAGTAGAAACTATGAATAGCTCGGTACCGTAAGGTTTAGAATTTGGGTTTTATGGCGATCGAAGGTGACCGCAGGTAGTTTGTTGTAATTAACTGATCTCATGGAACTATATGCATGTTTTGTGCAGTATATAAGATGTGCTGGTTGAATGTGCAAGGCAAAGTACAAGCTGTTATAATGGTTAAGGGCTGTTGGCTCGAGCCGAATTGAACCATATCCCTCTCAAACAACCCTTTCGAGTCTTGGCGAGTCTAAAAAACAGTTCAAAACCACCTGGGTTTAGGTCTATTTGTTGAAAAAAGAATTAAAGTTTACTTGAATGTCTTATTATTTGGATGTTAATAGAAAAATAGTTTAGTTTTCTATAAATTAGTGTTATCGTTGATTGTTTCATGTTGATTTGAAAATTTGAATGTTGGTCATTTGGTATTATCTTTTTACTACGTGATCCAATCACACGTTAACCTAACTGAGAAATCTAGTGTAAATACCAAAAATTTCTGACACCTATAAAAAATGTTAATTCCTATTTCCGTCCTTGCATTTTTTTAACGGCAAATGTACGATCCTGTTTTGGAATATAGTTGTTATTTTAATCACATTCACCTATACATTCTCCAGCCGAGGCAGGTGCCCCAACCCACTCAGGAGTAAATCCGCAACCGGTAAAACTTCCCGAGTATTTTTGCTCGGAGAGAGACTTGAACCGAAAACCTTCAAATATTTACATGTCTTGAGGTATCTCACCCTTTGTCCTTGCGGTTAACGATGAATTTAAAATATACTAATTTTTAACTTCTTTAGGCATAAGGTGTTGTACTTTATGCATAGAGTGTTTTATAAAAATATATATTTTTTTACTTTTAACCTACAACTTTTTTATCTTTCCAATGTAATCTCACAAAAATTTAAGTTTTTACTTTTAGCCCAAAACTTTTTATTTTTGGTAATTTGACCTTACAACTTTTTTTACTTTCAATTTGAATCCATTATACTTTTCATCTTTCGTAAATTTCTTTTTTATATTTCGTTCCGAGTTTTTCAAGTTAACACGGTACAACATGCATTTATGGTTTAACATTTTTACGTTTCATTCTAAATTTTGTGACTTAACATGGCGCAACGTCCAAGTGTGTTTCAACGATTTTACGTCTATTTTCATCCGTTTGACAAGTTGATCGCAAAACGCGGGTCCTAGACTGACTTAGTTAAATCTTTCTATGTTTTACGTCTCAGTCTAATTTCTCCGCAAAATTCAGTGTTCGTGGTCGTTGTCAGTGATGTGACATTGGTGCTATTTGGCACGGTTTTACGCTTCCGCCGTAATGCGGGTGCTTAATTCTAGTGTATGCTAAATGTGATCTTTTTTACTGGAATTAAGGATGAGTGTCACACTCTTCACATACTAAATTTTTTTATTATATACAAATATATATAAATTCTTTGGATAATCATATTTATAAATGATTCTAGATGTCTTTTTTATAAAATGCTTTTGACATTTAAACGTGATACATGTGAATAAAGTTTATTCATAGTTGTATCAAAATGAAATGATAACATGACAAGCATCATTGCCAAGAGAGAGAAGACAAAATAGTTTTTGGATGTTTAAAAATTATCAAATGGATAGTACGAGGAATATATGATGCTAATGTAAGTTTGACCCATTGTTAAATCTATACATATTTGTTATTCAATTCATTTCTGATTTATGTTGTTGTTTTTTATGTTGAGGGGGCTGTTATGTCATTTTTGAAAGATGTGGGATGTAGATGCTACTGATGATTGTTCGAGGGTTGATTCTGTGGAGCTGTGAAAGTGTTTGGCTATATATTGAAGCTCGAAGGTTCCAGATGTGATTAACAAGAAAAAGAGAGTTTCAGATCTAGGGTTTTCTCATTGCGATGAACTCGTTCATCCATCGTTCTTGAAGATCTTCTGCATAATCAGTGAGGACAAGCAACTCATCGTTGCTTGTCTTAGTAGTCTGCATCACAGATTTCTCAGTTGATGTATTAGTTTCTGAGTCATTCATTGTATAGTTAGATCTCTTCACAATCGGTGAGATCTAATCTTTGTTTGTGACTGCTGTTGTGATATTCTTGTTCATTAAGTCCAGAAAAGTTAATATGGTATCAGAGCCATGTGCTCTTGATCGCTGATACTTTCTGGCATCTTCGCTGACCCTTGGTTTCTAGGGTTTTACATGTTCTCTTGATTTTGTCTGGGAAACGAAGATCATTCATCTTCGTCCTGTGTTGGGTACTTCAGATTTGAATCTGAATATTATCATCTTGCAAGGAGTAAAGACTACACAACCCTAAGTGAAGGTTGTGTAGATATTGCTGAAAAGTTTCGCTGCTGTGACTCAAAGAGTTCAATTGTCTGGTATTTTCTTATTGTGTCTTCAAAAGTCCCTTCCTAGGGCACCTCTCTGTAAGGTGTATTTCTTCCTTAATCTTGATTTGGTTTTTTCGTTTCTTTGCATTTTAGGCATTCTTGACTGGGCTAGATGGACCAGTATTGATTATCTGTCTGTCTTGTGCATATCATATTCCACATTTTCTTGAGTCTCTGCTCCTCCTTTAACACCTGGCCAGTCATCATATTGACCGGGTATCTGGTCCCTGAAGGAGTTTCGCAGAGTCTCACTTGTGTGCTGTTAATTTTTTTTGTTTGTTTCTATTGGTTGTACTTAACTGTGTTGCTATGGTTGTGGTTGATACATCTCCTACCTTGATTAGTAGTTTGGACTTTGGTGACCCTTTGTACCTTCACCCCAGTGATACAGGTTCTCTTACTCTAGTGTCGATTAAACTAAAAGGTACTGAAAACTATAATGTGTGGGCTAATGCTATGGAACTTGCTCTTCATGTTAAGAACAAATTTGGATTTGTTGATAGTACATGCATTAGGTCTACCACTGATGAGGTCCTTGGTAGGCAATGGGATAGGTGTAACTCTGTAGTTTTGTCATGGATACTCAACTCAGTTTCTGAAGAATTATTTATGGGTCAAATTTTTTCAAAACTTGCTTCTAAAATGTGGACTGAGTTAAAAGAAACATATTCAAAAGTTGATGGTTCTGTGACCTTCAATTGCATCAACAAATTAATAACCTAAAACAAAATGGTAATTCTATTTCAGAATACTATCATAAGTTGTCCTCCATGTGGAGACAGTTAGATGTTCTAAATGACTTGCCTACCTTTACTTGTGATGCCTCTGATAAGGTCTCAAAATATAATCAAAACTTAAGGTTGATGCAATTCTTAATGGGTATTGATGATAAGTATTTACCCTTGAGATCCACAATTCTTTCAAAAGAACCTTTGCCTTCAGTTAAGGCTGTATTTTCTTTAATATCAGGTGAGGAATCTCATAGGGAAATAACATCAGCTCATATGTCACAACCTACTGCT
>BJCO01362685.1:0-14363 GCA_018326465.1 Flaveria floridana
TAAAATTGTCATTTTGTACAGTCATTCAGAGATTCAACCAAACAGCACATTTTGGTTCAGCACTTACTGGTTCAGAGCCTCTTAACCATTCAGACCTCTTAACCATTCAGCACTTAATGATTCAGATCTAACCAAACAGCCCCTAAGTTAATATGACCTTATAAATCATAACAAAGGGATTTTTTTGAACGGCCATAACAAAAAAATATACTTGAATAAGTATAATCTGGTTCTTGCCTTCACACCATAAATAAGTGCAACCTAAACAAGAATATATCTAAATGATAGATCACGTATGATACTAAGAATAAATTAAACGGTTGTGTGACTCACATGTTACCATTAAAAGACATATTAGTCATTGAATTCACCATTTAGTTTTTTAAATTGCATAAATACATTTTCTTTTTCCTAAATCACATTCCCTTTAACTACCCCAAACGGCAAGTAATCAATGATGCTGATTAAAGGTTAAACAAACTAAGTAAACATTTATACATTTGAAAAGATCAAAGTGTAGAAAAAGGATCAAATTGGTTTATATGCAAAAAGAAGTTGTATATACAAATATACAAATAGTGGCACATTCATAAAATATAAATTCCAAATCAAAAGTTATACAATACATTCGTCCACACTTTTATAAGATGTAACTCAAATTAAGCACAACACAAATTAAATAATTACATAACCATCCTACTTATCACAACTAATTCATTATACACTTATGGTAGTAGCTCTATTGTTAAAGTTCCTTGAACATTTTATCCTACACTTTTTGGAACAAAATGAATTTATTAACTTTTAATACCAATGATCATTAGCACAACTGAATAAGGTGATATACCCGTGATATGTAAATATAGAGAAATCATATATTCAAGTCTCACTTTGAGCAAAATACTCATACTTGAGCCAGAGGGTTTTCAAGCAACGAGTTTCCTCGTGACGGGGTTGGGGGAGCGGTCCCGGACTGAGAAACAGATGAATGGACCCGATTAAGATAACATATATCCTCCAAAACTGGTTGCACATTTGCCGTTAATTTATTTTAATTAACCACGTACGCTCCATCGACCCCATTGGTGGCAGTTATCGCATCGTTACACAACTCCAACGACAGATCGAATTCGCCTCTAACGACCTTCAGTTTGTGCTTCACCACCTCGCATTATGTCCAACACTTGGTCTACACAACAATAATCATGACCATAATAATAATAATCATGATAATAATGATAATGTTGATGATAATAACCATGATTTGATTGTCATTGATGGGATTGATTATGATGAGGAGCGGTTGTATGATGATCAGATTAGAGGTGATAGTGATCACGTGGTGGCTCCGGTGGTGGCGGTGGGGGGTTCGCCGCCAGCGGCTCAGTCGTTGCATGGTGCTGTGTGTGACGAATTGTAATCGCTTCTGATCAATGAAGTTGTAGCTGGAGGAAGGAATGAGTTCAAGTTTGAGGATGCAAATGAACACAGGTTTGAATGAATAATTTATTGATCGTTAATTTTTTGCGCGTATGATTGTTAAACGGGTCGTATTCGTGGGTTGACATATTGAACATAACTCGAGTTGAAAAGTTTTAGATGAACCTAAAAAACATGTCACACGTGAACCTGTGCATACGATAATATTACATGTGAGCGTATATGTGGGCTGACATAAAAACAACCGGTTTAACATTAATCAATCCATTAGTTATTAATTAATATACTTTGAAATATAAAATGCTAAATATATGCATTTAATTTTTATTTTTTGAAAGAAATTATGTCTAAACTATGCAAATTAGCTTTTAAAATTCTATATTGATATAAAATATGTTTCAGTAGTTTAAGTTATTACGTAAAACAAATTCTAAATTGCTAAAAAAACATATGAGTGGATTAAACGATTAACCTCTGAACCCACTGGTTGACTAAACCCATACGTTTGAGTTGTGTGTTGGGTTCATGTTATTTTCGTATCGTGTCAGAAATATAAACATGAACTCATAAAGAAAGTTATAAATCATCGTAAATGTTTGATCTTTCATTTTGATTGAAGTGAGAAGAGTTTGTTTGATGAAGAAGACCAGAAAGCTCTAATCAAAGTGGAAAATGTGTGCTACAATGAAAATGAAGAACATTTTGGTGTTCTCATAGATCATAAAGCCATTTATGTCGAGGGAGAATATAGTTGTTAATTCATTTAATGTTTTTCTTTTAACATGCATAGATAAGATACATCTATATAGTATTAACTATAAAAGGGATTATCTCTCTACTTTTAGTTCTACAATTTCTATTGAATTAAATTCATATTAGATTATTGTTAAGTATGAAGGATTAGCATGTAACTTGATCCAGTTTAATAAGTTTGTTTCCGTGTTATCTATCGGTAAAAGTAATGAGTTTTTTTTCTTTCAAAAAGGTGTGTTGAGGGGAAAAATATTTATCAAAATGGGTTTCAAAAATATTTAACAAAATGGGTGTTTTTCTTTATTATTTTATTTTTCATTAATCTATTACTCTTTTAATTAAAAAGAAGTTCTAAAAACTATATAAGATGGTAAAATTGAGGTGTAATTATCATATATATGCTCACACTCACATAAATATCAAAATCTTATTAATTTTTTGTATGTCACGTAATTCTGTGAAGAAAAACACAAAATTAGTGATTGGAGAGATGGAGTGAGTTTTCATGGTTTGATATGAGTTTCAAAGTTTTATTTCTTTTGATTATGTGTTGTTTAAGCGATACACAATTCTTGTACAGAATAATACATAAACTTGTTGGGTTTTAGCTTTCAGGATTATACACAATGCGATAACATTGGGTTCTAAATTTATTGTTATAAACATATTAACAAAGTAGCAATCAATAAGAAGACTAGAATTGAATTATTTTTATTAACATAAAAAGATTGACTTACAAATAGAGAGTAAACAAAACAACCTCAACTAAAAAATGCAATAAAGTGGGAACCATCCCACGATATCGGTCCCGACCCATCAATCTTCAAAAAACACCCATTTTGATAAATACTTTTGAAATCACCTATTTTAGTAAATAATTTTCCCCTCAACATCTTTTTGAAAAAAAAACTCTAAAAGTAATAGTTGTCACCAACCTATACGCGGTATAATCTATTGGTAATGTTTCGTAGGAGAAACCATATGTGGTTAAAGTACCACCAATGGATCATTGATTGATATTGTTGACAAATCAATAACGACACGTTGTTTACCTACCTAAAAAATCATCGTGACAATATCATTGATGGATTAGCAATAGGTAATTCACGGATGAATTACCGTGGCAATGTCTATTGATATTTATCTTCGGTGATAACGTGTTTTTTAGTGGTGTATATAAGCCAATAAAAAATTTTCAGTATTTTGTCGACCAACACTTATGTTATGTTCTTGAGTTAAAAGAAGGTTAGTGAAGGAAAGAGAAAAAAAGCAATTATGTTCTAGAGTTTTTTTAATGAAAGAAAATGAAAGGAAATTAAAAAAATTATGTTCCTGAGTCCAACTAAAAAGGAAAAACCGAATATCTTCTTTTACCTATTCAGAGGTCGTAGAATAGAAGAAGATCTTATACGCTAACTAGAGGAATTCAAAGCTTACGAAACTATGCTTAAGGCATGGAATGATAGAAAATATGAATAGGAGGAAACTTTATAATGAATAAAAACATAATTCCCACTCATGTCTACAGAATATGTACCTAAAAGCACTTGCATCAATCCCACACCACCAGAAGCAGAGGAAGCTAACCGAGCGGAAGCCGTTTATCTTGACTTTGTACTCAAAAGCAGCCTTTCTACCTCTATAAGGTAAAACCATAAATAGAATAGAAATAGAAGAAAATTAAAGGTTAAAATCATCTTTTCAAATTGGAAGGAACTTGAAAGAAAAAAAGAGAAATGATAAAAAAAAGTGAAGGGAAAGTAAAAAAAAGAAAAGAAATGTTTTCTTTTTTTTTTATCACCTAAGTAAACTCGGGAACACAACGTTAATTGACTTTTACGTATTCTATATTTATTATTATTACAATGATTTGTTACCTTTTAATAACAAGTGATTGTATGTATGCATAATAACAAACCACCTCAAGCGAAAAGGTACACAAAAATCAACTTCCTCTTAATTATTGGAATATTATTTTACAATATGTATGTTACCATGATTTTTCATATTGGCTTTTACTTTTTAACTACAAGATAATTGTGATGAGAGGGTGTTTCACAGCACCTCAAAAACTGAAATTAATAAACATAGTTGAGATTTGAACATAGAAACACATCATCGATTTCACATCTTGTCGACTTATGGCTCGCCGTCTCCATGGCTCGTCAATTCCATGTCCAAATCTCATCTAGTCATTGAGACGGCGAGCCATGGTTCGACGATATATGGAATCGGTGATGCGTTTCTATGTCAAGATCTCAGCTATGTTTGTCAATTTCAAGTTTTATTCAATGTATCTATCTTTTGCTCCATGCCAGAGATATCAATCATATTATGTTCAACCTATGTGTAAACCAAGCTATATTAACCAAATCAATGCATGATTTATTCATGTTGTATCATGTTTCTAGCCGTTTCAAGCATTATCATATCTGATCTTCACAACTATATAAAAACATTAAGCTTGTAAAGTACACATAGACGTTTTTCTTGAAAAAATTTTAACGTGTGTAAATATAGACATTAAGCTCGTGTTTATAAATTTCTTTTTTCAATAGGTTTTGTCATGTGCACACACGCGCACCAAATTTATAATACTATTACCTGTTAGCATCAACGTTTAACGATCGGTCGGTCCAGCGCATCAATAAAACGACTGGTTCGACGGGTCGCGTAAAAACAAAAAAAAAAAACTCTCATAGTCTCGGTTCAATGCTTCAATCAAAGCGCAAAGGAGTGAGGTGCTACGTGTTTGCTTGTGGGAGTATTGTGACATCACGATGCTTCATCTTATTTGCTCCTTTTATTTCTTCCCCAAAATCCCATTAACATTTCAATCTAAACTCCATTGGACTTCCATTGAAATTCTGCAGAAATTAAGCTGTTAGAGATCACATTTTCATCACTCTTCATCTCCATCCCAAATGACAATCACCTCAATTCGAATTCATTCCAATTGATCACTGTTAATGGCGGTTGACGGTGGCTGACGTATACTTTCCCTTCATCTCGATCCACCGTTCGATTGTGATCAAATGAAGCGATAATCAGAACCCACTGATGGTTTTCATTAGATTGTGAATTAGGGTTTTGATTTATACACCCACAATTTTGAATTGGTTTGTGATGGAGCCTCATGTGGGGAATAAGTTTCGATTAAAGCACAAGATCGGCAGTGGCTCATTTGGAGAGATCTATTTGGGTTCGCTTGATTAAATATTAATGATGATTGTGATGTTAATCCCTTTGGTTTTAGTTGCTTCCGCAACTAATCGATGTAAATTTGATTGTTTTGCAGGTGTTGATATTCAGACGAATGAAGAAGTTGCTATCAAGCTTGTGAGTATAAGATTAGTAATTTGTTTATTAAGTTGGTTCATAATTGGTGCTTAATCTTTCAATTAATTGCTATTATTTAGTGGTGTGTGTTGAGGTTTTTGGGTAAAAAGAATTGAACTTGAATAAGAAAGTTGATTATTGAGGTGAATGTAGTTAATAGTTTGCATAGCGATCCCAGATGAAAAGGCAGATATCTTATGTGGATGTGTATGGTCATTATGATGTATAACTAAAACATAAATGAGGGTAATCTTAATATGGTAGAAATGCTTCGGGATGTATAAACAACTATAAATGGTTAAACGTTTTGTTTGATGGATTCATCGTGCTTGGTGGAAAACTTGGTAGAACATGGTAAGTGTGATTATTATTATTTGCAGGCGTTTTCTAAGAATAATAATCTATGAAACTTGGAAACTTGCAGCCATCGGATCGTGGGAGATATATTAGGTATATGCATGGATAAGATTCTAAAACACGTTTATGGACTTTGCGTATTTGAGATTGTAGAGTAGAAGAATCTTATAGCGTCATGTGACATATTGGAAATACTAGGTGCTCCCTTTTTACCTCCCTTCCATTAGTTTTTGCAGGCTGTTTTGCGGGGGTAATTAAGTCAAAACTCAAATTGAATAATTAATATGTTTTATTGGCAAAAAAAACAGATATGCATACTATACCTAAATATATATTATGTGTACACACTTGGATTTGTTAATATATCTCTTCAATATTTGCCTTGAAATGATCAGTTTTTGTGTTCACATTACTAACTACACGTGCAGATTTGTGTTTGTTTCTTAATAATCATGTTATGGGTTTGTTATCCTCACGTGATATTTACTTTAGATGCTGTAAATTTTGATGGAAGCAACTTCAAGTTACGTACTAGTGTCATAACAAAGTAAATGCTGCAGCCACACTACCCATACAGATGCCAAGAATTGAAATTGTTAAAAGAAACTAGGATAAAAAACAAATTTAAGACTCACAATTGCAGAAGCGGTTTGGGGTTTGACTTTCGCCTTTTGGATACTTATCTTGATATTTTTTTTCTGCAATTGATTAAAAGCTAAATTATTTGGATGTGTTGTTGATTAAATTACAATTTGGCTTGTTGAGATGGACCATGTTATATTATTAGCTGTCACAAATTTCACTTGTCTCTCCCATGTCAAATATATAAGGGAGGTGTTCGGACGTGTGTTTAAATTGTGGCCATGATGATTTCAGATAGCGAAAATTAATCCGGAGTGTTTGATGAATACGGTTGAAGTTATGATTTTCAGATAATTTAGGTCAAAAGTATTTAGATTTGGCAAAACAGTAAATGAGTCGCTATAAGAGAACTGATTTTGGAGGTAAATGTAAGACAATTATTTCTGTGTATCCATGATGCCAGTTTCTCCATTTCCCCTCTAGGTTTCCTCTCTAGGAAAGTTTTAATTATGCAAGATGGGCGTATACCATCTGGTTTTCATTTGAAAGTAATGAGAGATCTTTAATAATATTTAGTTTGTGGACTTGCTTTATTAGAATTTTATCAAGGCCTATGATGTTTTTTAGCTTAACTGTTTTGTTCTGTTCTTTCTATTTCAGGAAAATATCAGAACAAAACATCCACAATTGCTATATGAATCAAAGTTGTACAAGATACTACAAGGAGGAAGTAATGAGCACTTACATAACTCTATTTCACATATTTTTTATAATTACAATTTTAGAAGTGGCAATTTCGATTCATTTACAATTTTAGAAGTGGCAATTTCGATTCATTTACATACTAGGTTACAATCCCGTGTAATACACGGGCTAAATAAATTTACAGTTACATGGTTATGTCTTAACTATTGTGTATTATACGGATTAAATAAACACATGCATTACACATTAGAAAATTTAAAGTTAACATATTTGAAATTTTAATTATGGATAGTTATTAATTAATAAATAGCTATTATAGCATTGATAATTAAGAGGGGAGAGAAGCGGGAAAACCAATTATTAGATGGCCTAGAATGGTGACAAGTGTCCGGATTTATTTTTATTTATTAATATAGAGATTCCTAACAGGTTAATAAAAATTTAGCAAGTAAAGATAGTTGAAAGTCACCCGCAGTGTATTTTTAAAGCTTATAGCCTCCTAAACTGTTTCGTCTTAAAAAATCAAATATATAAGAATAAGGCATTGTGTTATCGTATATAACACATTAACTATTTATATATAATGAACATAGAAAAATGTTTGCGGAATGCGGATCAACCCATCTATAGTAAAAACAACCTGTTTCAACTAATGGTTGTTTTGACCTGTTAGTGAGCCCACCCGACTGCCCATTCCGCTACACTATGATAATGTTTTAGTTATTGTTGCTGTCTTATGTGTTTTCCAATTTGTCAGTTGGAATCCCAAATGTGAGATGGTTTGGAGTCGAAGGAGACTACAATGCTCTTGTGATGGATTTATTGGGCCCGAGTCTTGAGGATTTGTTTAATTTTTGTGGCAGGAAGTTCTCTTTGAAAACCGTTCTTATGCTTGCTGATCAAATGGTACGCTGTTTTGCATATTGATTATTTTGTGATTTCGTATTTACTTTTGTCTATTGACTATTTTTTGTGCAGATAAACCGTGTCGAGTATATTCACATTAAATCATTTCTGCATAGGGATATTAAGCCAGACAACTTTCTTATGGGTTTAGAGAGGCGAGCTAATCAGGTTTCAGTCCATAATTTGGTTATTTTTCATTGCTTACTTCTGATTTTTATATATGGTTCTTAGAATATACGTACACATTACAGGTTTATGCTATTGATTTTGGGCTAGCCAAGAAATATAGGGACTCTTCTACTCATCAACATATTCCTTATAGGTAAAAGTGGTTTTCTTTCAATTTTAGAGGTGCCAATTATGAACCCCTGAAAGCGGGTCAGTTTAGGTTATATTATCTTAAACAGGTGAAGTTTGAAATTAAGCTAAAAAGGAAATGAGTTGAAAGTCACCCTGAAGTGTGTTCAAATGGAAACCTCCTAAATTGCGTTGTTAAAAGATGTTGGATCATTATTTAATGGTATAGTTTTGTGTTGTTTTATTTAATACAATAATTGTTTATAAGAAAATTTAAAAAAGGTATTGACGGGTCTACCTAACTTTCTGATACATGCTGCTACCCAACCTACCCATTTTGCTTCATGTAGAGATGAAATACGTGCTAATCCATTTAGATGCATGAATACATGTCCACCAGTAAGGTTTTAGGAAAAAAAAGAAAGATAATTAATTATACAAAATAGGAAATTATGACATAAGCCAGAAACATCGCACAGATGAGAACTGAATGAATTTTTGTAAAGATGGAAGCAATAGATTTTTTTAAGAATAAATATTAAATTTGTTTATGTAAAACATCAATTATAACCGAATCAGTGTAAACATTTTAACCTGAGGCAATGGGAGAAAATGAATGATAGGGAAAAAGACCGTGAAAAGTTATGTGCGAGTTACTTTCTCTTAAAGGGAAAAGGTCCATTTACATTTACTTCAAGTCTTCAACAATGGTCAATGAGGCAATCTGGGTTGTATCTCTAGAGTGTGGTAGGTCAAAAGGGTAACATCTTAAAGTTAAGCTAAAGTGAGAGTAACTCAAATCATTCAAACAAATGAAGTCACCCAAAGTGTCCTTTTAATGTGTAGAACCTCCTAAATTTCTTTATTAAGATAAATAGATTATTACTATAGTAATATAATTCTTATATCATATCTAGTTATTTACTACATTAATTGTTTACAAACTATAAAAGGACAAAAGTGTCTGTGGGTCGACTCGTTTGATCTTCTTTTACACACACATGAAACTTACATTTTTTACCAGTTACACACACCACTCCACTTGTCCATGCCACCAACGAGGCC
Organism: Flaveria floridana; assembly: GCA_018326465.1. Lineage (NCBI taxonomy): Eukaryota > Viridiplantae > Streptophyta > Magnoliopsida > Asterales > Asteraceae > Flaveria > Flaveria floridana. The sequence continues at coordinate 9,445 of BJCO01362685.1, forward strand.
ATTATGTCATTGCCTTTATTTATATACCTTTTGTTTTATAAAAGTACAGAGAGAACAAAAATTTGACAGGGACAGCAAGGTATGCGAGTGTGAATACTCACCTAGGAATTGGTAAGCATACGTTGCTCAAAATTATTCAATGCAAAATGACCTTATGTCATTCTTACATTTTAACATGTCTATTTCCTAGAACAAAGCAGAAGAGATGATTTGGAATCACTTGGATACGTTCTCATGTACTTCTTAAGAGGAAGGTAAAGATTAATTTTCCTAATCTTCCCCCTTTAAAGGAAAAAAAAATTTATATTATCTGTTTTAATTTTAGTTTTTGATGCATAATTATAATGTTTTTGGTGTTAACTACATATTTTGTGCATTATAGTCTTCCCTGGCAGGGACTGAAAGCCGAGAACAAGAAACAGAAGTATGAAAAAATAAGTGAGAAGAAGGTTTCTACCTCTGTTGAGGTAAATTATTTCCATGGTGTTTTTGGCTGCCATTTGCATTATGTGCCATATAATTTACTTAATACTTTTTTGCAGTCCTTATGTCGGGGCTACCCTGCAGAATTTGAAATCTATTTTCATCATTGCCGGTCGTTAAGATTTGATGCTAAACCGGATTATGCTTGTTTGAAGAGAATCTTTCGTGATCGTTTCATTCGTGAAGGTTTAGTTACTCCACCTTACTTATGGTCGTGTTTAACTTTCTGTTTTGTAATAGATTATCCTAGCTGCGACAAAACTGTTTTGCTAGTAAAAGATAAAAGTTTTCAATCTACCAAAATTGAGAGATTTCTTTTATTTCACTTGCATTTTTTCACAAAAAAGTTTACCTTTTTGGCCAATTTATCTTTTAGATCCTTAAATTCTCAAAATGTAACGAACTCCAAGCACTAGTTCCTATACCCCAACTTTAATACAGCTGATCATTTGATTCTAATAATTCAATATGATATAAGTAATCACTTTCACAACGCACTTCCAAACGCTGGACAAACTGGGTATATAGCATCTCACAATATATGTTTGTTCTTTTTTTTTTTTTTTAGGTTTTCAGTTCGATTACATCTTTGATTGGACTATTTTGAAGCATCAGCAATCACAGTTTGCCAATCCTCCATCCCGTGCTCTTGTAAGTTCGTTGCTTATGAGGGTATAGTCGTGGAAGCTAGTGATTATTAAACTTATTAGTATTATTTTTGTTATTGTTATTATTATGTTTGGACAGCCATTATTATTGGATAACATAATGTTTTCTTGTCAGGGTACTGGTGCTGGAACAAGTTCTGGTATACCTCCTGCGGCTGCCAAACCGAATAGGCTATCAGGTGAGTCGTAGTGATCTTAAGTGTTTAGATAATATTTCCGAAGCTTCTGCTGGACCAATTATATATACTTTAAAACCCATATAACAAAGCCTTCAAGCATATGGTACAACCTTTTATGCATAATTTTTTTTTTGTTTTCTAGCCTTTTTGTTTTCTAGTTTTGTTATATTTTATTGATAACGTGTTAAAAGGGTATACAAATTGGTTAAACAGTTGAGTGTTTACTACCTCCACAATTGATTTATTATAAAAAGCTGGATTATCATCTTTAAGTTTCAGATTAATTACATTTTGGTCTAGTATGTCAAAAACTACGGATATGGTCCCTTAACTTCGTTAGTTACAGTGGTAGTATCGTCTTTTGTTTGGTTACCCATTTGGTTCCAGTGGTTTGTAAAGTGACGAAGATACCCTTATTTTGTTCCTTAACTTCGTTAGTTACAGTGGTAGTATCGTCTTTTGTTTGGTTACCCTTTTGGTTCCTGTGGTTTGTAAAGTGACGAAGATACCCTTATTTTGTTCACCTTTGAAATTCAAGAAAACTCCACAACACAAACTTAATAAAAAAGTTGGATCTTTATTTAAGTTTCGAGGTAATTACATTTTTTCCCTGTAGTATGTCAAAAGCTATGGATTTGGTCCTTTTACTTTGTTAGTTACACTGGTAGTCCCTACTACTGTTTGGTTGTGCTTTTGGCTCATGTGGTCTGTAAAGTGATGAAAATACTCTTATCTTCACCTTTGAAATTCAAGAAAACTCAAGAACACAAACTTAAATTTCAAAATTTATCACAAGAAAAGCATAATTATTGTTGAAACAAACCCTAAAAATGTTAGTGTTCTGCAGGTGGTGAAGAAGGTAGGCCCGTTGGTTGGTCCTCCCCAAATCCCTCGCGGTCTAGACATATCGGGATGCCTTTTAATTCTGGGAATTTATCTAAACAGAAAAATCCAGCTTTCAGTGATCCATTATTGAGTAGAGAGGCATGTTATCTTTTCAACTTAGCGTTTTCGCTTAAATTCTTTTCAGATATTCAACGTGTTATCAAAAAAATATATACAAATGGTATGCAGTTATCGAGTAATAATATTTTGCAATCAAGTGGATCCTCAAGGCAACCCGGTATCTCTACTAGCCGTGAGCCGGATGGTGAACCTGAGCCATCATACGGACAGACAACAGATGCAAGCCCTAGTGCCCTTCGCAGGGTCACAAGCAGTGGTCGAAGGAGCTCACCAGTTGTGTCCTTGGACCATAAACGGTCAAATAACATAACGAACTTCGAGTCAACTCTCAAGGGTATCGAGGGTCTGCATCTTTAAACACAACGCAAAAAGGGTCTCCTTCAGCATGTAAATATGTTCAAAAGTAAAGCTCTCAGTTCATGCTATAACAAAGAGTGCATGAAAACACAGATATGTTTTTTTATTGTGGATATAAACTTTGTTTTATGGTTTTGTCTACCGCATTATGATTTTTGTTGTGTTGCTTGGGGTATTTTACATGTAGAATAGACATAGATATAGGATTGGTTATAAGAGGGGATGAAGTCGACATCCGGGAAGATGATGTGTCATTCGGTGGTTTTGTTTTCTTGGGCGGGAACACCACGCTCGGATATGAGGTTTAATTTTTTTCCCCAAACCGAAGATTATTACATGTTTTTCACTGGTGTGCCGTAAAGTTGTACAATACAACAAACATGTACACCCCAAATTATGGGGAAAAGTGGGATAATATACTCTAAAATAAAGAAAAGTGAAACTAATATAAGAAAACTGATGTAATGCTAATATATTACGTGAGAAACCCCGGGTAAAACATGATGACTTATGGCCTAAAAGCCATGGTTTAGTATACCAAGTTGAAACTAGCAATTTGCCTCTTCTGTTTAATTATGAAACAAAAGGTGGGTATATAACTCTTTTTTTTATATATATCTGGTTAGCACCATGTGTAAGTGTTTTATGTGATAATTTTTTTTGTAAAGTTTGACTAATCATGACATGTTGCAAGGAAATAAAAGTGTAAAACAAGGAAATTGATTATATGCTATTGTGAAATCGAACTTCGGGTTGAGATACACATGGAAATATAAGTTGCTTGTCATTCATGAAATCGATTAAACGAATGATCAAACTTGATGATCGATAATTCAATGATCATGGCATCATTCTTGTTAATACAATGATTACATGCTTTTTGTTTAATCATAAAACATCATAACTTATTATAAAATCAAAATAACATACATTATCACACAATACAAAATAATATACATTATCACACAATAAAAGTTCACATGTTCCCTATCTTTTGAAGTGATATAAGAATGAAAGTATAAAACAACAATAGAGATCGATGAATTCACCTATAGCCATAGAGAAGTTGTGTGTAAGTATCTTTGATCCATCCGAAACTCTTCTTTAAAGACCCTTTCATTTTGCACTCCATATCGTAAACTTTATACGCAGCAACCCTCTTCTTCCTTTGCATCTCTCGGTTTTTTGAGCTCTGTCTCTTTAAATCTGAAGTCGGTTTCATTGTGTCATGGTTCCAAGTAGTGTAACTCCTCAAATTCTTCATGTTGCTCGGAAACTCTTCATTGTTATCTGTCATCCCATCAACCCGACATGATTGAGATCTGTATTTCTCCATCCTTCTTCGTATAACAGTTAACACAACAATCACTTCAAAGATTTGTTATATATTGACAATGAGAAGTTTAAAGATAACTTATGGTTCACAAACTACAGACTAAAGTTTAAAAAGTCAAATTGGGTGGATTATAATGGAATTAGGCTTTTGGCATGTTTTGGAATTTTGAGTGCATAGGGCCTTTGGTGAGGTGGTGGTTGCATAAATTTTTTTAAAGTTGCATGACAACATGGTGGTGATAATTGGTAAATGCCTAACTGATGACTCTCCAAATTATCCCATTTCATTAAAATATTATTTATATTAAATATTAAATTATATTGACTCTCCAAATTGGCCCATTTCATTTAAAATCGATTTTCCGTTTCAGTATTTGATTGAAACATAAAAATAATAATAATTAGATAAATTCTGAACCGTATATATAACCAAGCAAAACAAACCAAAAAAAGAGAAAAAAAAACCCGATCACATCTGTATATGTTATTACATTAGAAATGTATGACTATATTATATATTATATGAAAATTCCTTATATTTTTGTTTGATGTCCTTGGTTTTGGCACTACACGATTCATTTTTGTTTGTATGTATTGGCATGATATTCTTTCTTTATTTTTTTTTCTTTTTTTTTACATATTTTCTAGAGGTGTTATCGTATGATTTAACATTAATCTACCGGACTTGAGAATCTCAACCAAATCGTTGGCTGCATTTGGTTAGAAGAATGGAATGAAATGGAATGTAATTAAGAAAATAGTATAATTTTCAAGTAAAATTAAGTTTGAGTGAGTAATGAAATGTAAAACCGAAGGGAATGTTTCACCTCAAATTCCCTTGGTTGTGGGATTTCAAATTCCCTCTCTAGGTGGAAGGATTTTGAAATTCCACAACCAAGGGAATTTGAGGTGAAACATTCCCTTGGGTTTT
>BJCO01362686.1:0-14660 GCA_018326465.1 Flaveria floridana
TTTCGTTAAGAATCTAAACACTATAAAAGGCAATTTTAGGAGATTTAGGGGAGTTTTATTAAAACTCCAACAATCTACTGTGTTCATATGAAAAGATCCTACTCTTTGTATAAAATCACCTATAAATGGTAAGATCAAATACACACACTGTATAAAAAAATTATTATAACATGCACAATATATAACCACAGTGATTAATAACCAACATATGCATTTTTTTTTTCCGATGTATAGGATTGTTGAACGATCATGTAGGCAAAATTGAGACGTGTAGGTTCTATGTTTGCGTGAAGGAAACGAGTATTTAGTTTCATAAAAACTGATGAGATGGTATTGCGATTTGAATGATTTCTTAAAACAAATTGATAAATTCCAATAATAATACAAAAAATCATTTTTCTCGGTCCCAGTTTAAATATAAAAAATAATTATACTAGATGGTGCGTAGATAAAGATAAAATGTGAGAAGCCCAAAATCAACTTTACAAATTCAAATCTAGTGCCAGCAAAAAGAAAGTAAAAACTTATTTTCATATATACTTGCTTAAAACTATCAAATTTTTAAGCAATCATTTAAAATTAAGATATATAAGTTGTTATGTGATTGTTTTCTACAAAATATTTCTTGATTTAGCGATAATATGTATAGCTATTGATATAAAAGTGTCAAGTTTGATCCTTCTACCTTTACCTTTTACTTTATACATGCTTTTTTATAATATTTTAATTCTTAAATATTTTGTATTTATTTTACTTTATCTACATGGTTTATTTTTATTTGCTTATCTTTTTACGTAACATGATAATACGGTGGGTTAACTGAACCGATTTTCTTTTAGTGGTCAAGTCACATAATTTAATACTACAAATCAGAATAAAGGCAACACTAAATTCCAATAAAACCTTTAATTTTTTTAACAACTAGCTCCTTCTCGTGTATTTCCCATCCTTATTTCTTACCACATTAGTATGTGTATATTCAAATATTTAATTCAGTTCGTTGATATTTTATCATAATATTATATTTTTTTAACCAACCTGTATTGAGCCGACTTATTTGAAAAATATTCAAGTTTTTTTAATCACACTTAGTGCCACCCAAAGTTATTAAGCTGACTCTGATAAGATACAGTTAGATAATACCTAGATAAAACTATAGGTTATTATGTGTGATAGAAAAAAAATCTTCAAATGATATGTAAATTTTTAAATTTAAAGTTTATATAAATAAAAGTTGAAACTAATTAGTTACATTCCTACATTAGTGAAGTTTATTTCTAGGAACACTCGATTTGTTTATTTATATAGTATCTTAACTATGACCTCTAAATTTAAGTACTTTCAGGAGGTGTTATATTTCCCTTTCAACTTTATTTGCTAGACCTAATTAATCGAAAGGGTATAGGCCCATTTGGTCATCATAGAAGTATGATCCAAGTTGCCCCAACATGAACACTTTGCTTTTGCTTAATTTAACCTTAAAGCCTAAAGCATATGAAAACATCTCTTAGTATCCTAACAATGTTATGAAAGTAAGATGATGACCACTCTCCCATAGGCATCTAAACCGAACCCCTTTATGCATTTAATCAATACCTACAACCGATGAACCGAACATAATTGAATCAATCAGATGATAATCAAGTCCAATGTATTTGTAGAAGTTATGATATAATGTATAATAATGTAGAATGAAATATTACTAGTTTGATAGTTGTAGCAAGAAATTATGTATTTCAACTTTGTAAATATCGTTTTATAATAACAACTTTAACGTCCTTGTTAAATTGGCATGAGAGATAAATAAACTCACCGAGACAGTTGTCTAACAAAATGATCTAAACACAAACTTTTTATAATAAACCACTTTTCATCTTGGTATGGGGTTAAACTCTTATCACTATACAAATTTCCCATCTCTATAACCAAATTAGCTATGCTTTCATATATTAGACCATCGCCAAAGCGGCATGGATGTCTATATGTCGGCACTACATGTTTAACGGACCCTCTTCTTTCTCCTCGCCCATGGTCAACGGGTGTCAACACTTTCTTTCTTCATCCCCTCTCATAGTTTTTCTTCTTTTTCAACAGACGGCCTTTACGCTCTCTCTTCGCCACGTCTACACCTTCTCTTCCTCTGTCATCCACGTCCTCCTGTGAGCACTTCTCTGAGTGTTGGTATGAATATCTTCTTATAAATGTTATATCTTTACCATCATAAAAATTTATTCAACATATGTTTTTGGTAAACACTTTAGCTTTTTAACTTTTTAAGTACATACAAATGCTCCTTCACTCAAATTATTTAACTTAACGCCACGTGTATACCTCAAGCTCCAATGACATGATTCCACGTGTATAATATTGCTTCCCGCCTTTCGCCTCCTATCTTTCTCTTATAATTTTAGTTGCAAACTGAATAAAGATAACAAACTTCATTTCTCATAACAGAATTTCAGTCATCACGATTCCAATTTGATCTTTTCTCCTTCATAATTCTTGAAATTAATAGACTGCTACATTCATCCTCCGTAATCAACAGGTAATCAATCTCATTTCATGATCTTTTAGTTCAAAACTCATCTAAATTCTGATGAAATTTGTGTATTTGGTTAGAGTATGCGATCAGCTTGTGTTTTTGCAGTTTGCGGAACCTGTATGATCGATTCGATGCGTTATTCTATTCAATGTTGATTCAATTCTATGTGGTTTTAGTGTTGTTTGATTAAATTCAGATAAATTTCGCTTGAATTCTCTCATATCCGGTCTGTTCTTGCTTTCTTTGTGGTTTTAGTGCTTGACGTTCTTTTAGGGTTCATGAAATCGTACTGATAATCGATAGCTTCTTTCAATCTGCTTCAATTTAAGTTTGTATGTTGTTTATTAAGATGTTTGTGTAGAATTTGATCCACTACGCTTCGTTCTCAACACCAAAGTTGTTTGTGTTTCTGATTTAATTTGGCGCATTCTGCAGATGTTAAATTCATCTTTTAGTTCAGCTTCTTGAGTTCCAATCTGATCATTTTAATCGGAGTTGAGATTCTATAACATATTTCTGTTTCTTCGGTTTCAATTCATTTAGGCTCTTTCTAGTAAATGTTTACTGTTATGCAACATGATCTTGTTTTGTTATTCAAGTTTTGATTTGATCCCCTCATTCTTGTTCGAGTGATCTTTCTATGAAGTCGTCTACAACTTAACTGATCTGATGAATTGTACAGTTTAGATTATATTTTGTTTTCTTCTTCTTCTTCTTATGATACTGCAAAATGGTTTTGTTTTCAGGTTCAAGATTCTGTGAAGTGAAATGGAGTTCTAAATTCTAATAGAGATTTCAATTTTTCAGGTTTCAACTCTTTGAAACTCTTTCTGGTAAATTTTATAATTCGATTAGATTACCCTCCTTTTGTTAATCAAGTTTCGATCCCCTCATTCAATTCTTGTTTGAGTGATCTGTCTACAACTTAACTGATTTAGTTGTACATAAATTATATTCAGATTATTAATCCTGCAACTACTGTTGATTTAGATTATGGTTTTGATTTAGATTATTAATTTGGATTTCAGTTTCTTAGGTTTTAATTCTTTTAGACTATTTCTGGTAATCTTTTTAATGTTAATTCTGTATACAACTTAACTGATTTAATTGTCCACTAATTATATTTAGATTATAAATCCAGCAGCGTTTTGTTCTCTTCTTCTTCTTCTTCTTATAATCTGCAAAATCGTTTTGTTTCAGGTTCAAGATTTTTGTGGTTGGTTCAAGTGAAATGGAGCCCCAACCAAACAATGGGAGTGAAGATAGTGTAACAATGTCAAGTGTGGATAACATCACACAGAAGGCCAAAGGAATAGTAATTGATGAAACTAAAAAACCAAAACGCGACACTGGCACTGAGATTGCTGCAAAATCCAAAGGAAAAGCGGTTGCTGAGTCTAAAAGCAAGAAAGTAACTATTATTAAGAGCTGTTATTCTCTGAGATCAGGACCAAAAGGAATGGATATGGATGTTAAAACAACAATGGCATCGGTTGGTGCAAAACACAATGGAGAGGATCTAAAAAGATACAGTCCAGGAACATCCAAATTAACCGGGAAGAGAGGACCTAGTGGTGATAATGATAAAGATGGAGCTGGAGCGCGCACAACTCGATCAGCTAGTAAAAAGAGCAAGGTAAAGTAGAACTCTGTTTGCGCGTGTCATCACCCAAATGTTGCTGTTTCTTTTGCTTTTAGATCTAAAACATGTTGTTGAATAGAAGTTTGAGACACATTTGGTCTTAAATTCATGTTTACTGTAAGTGCCTATTCAACTTGATCAAGACTTTGGTTAATGAAATGAGGTTTCTTTTTGGCTATGATGATGATATAGAGGTATATATAGCTCTAATAGATTATATATTAGTTTGTTTTTTTATTGCCTTTTGTATTTCACAGCTTGTCATATTCTTTAAACACTAATACTGAAACAGGTCATTAAAAATAGATGTAGTTATTTAACTTTTTAATTAATTTCAAACAACTGTTTAAATTTGAAGTTACAGTTATTCTTGATTTTAAAAGGTGAAAACAATAAACAAGTGATACAAAGAAGGATAAATTCATGTATTCTTTTAAAGCTAGTATCATGATATATTTTTCATAGATCCAAACTTGCATAATAATATAGATTCAGTAACCTAATGTAGAGCATAGGATAATAATAAAGGAAAAATCTGAAAAGTTGAAACTTTTATAAGAAAGTAAGAGAGTGCAGATGGAATTAAAAGGGAACGGAAAGATAAAAAGCCTGAATATTATGGGTGTTATGAAAGATAAAGAGATAGGAACACAAATGATTAGATAAAAGGACCCGATGCAGTTCTAAACTAATTTGCATTTGAAAGAAATGAAAGCACACAAAAACATGTGCAAGCTAAAAGGGTTAAAGAAGATGAGAAACACTCAAACAAGCAATCACTTCAGGTTTTAAATTTGGTTACTTTGTTGCCAAACCTAATTGCTGATAGCAATGTTTAATCGGCTACATAGACATATGTTATCTTGATCCCACCACTGATCTATACAAGAATCCATGCACTTACACTAACCTGGGTGTACTGGTCACGATTGGGTGGCGTAATATAAATCGTCTACCAAGTCAACGCAAAATCAATCACACAAGAATGAATACAACCTCTTAACTTGACGTTTTATAAGTATTCGAATAGTTACACAACATAACTTCAATTGTCTAATTACCTAACTTTAGATACAAACTGTAGCAAACTACACCAACGTGACATCTACTTCACATCTAACGTCTCTCTATGTTGGAAAGCACACTCAAGAAATAAACAATGACTCATTTTAAAATTAACACATCCAAACAATAACACAATACTATATATACGAACCCAGTCACAATGCATAAATGTTCAAGTGTCAAACAAAAATACAACACATAAGACAAACTGTCATTATAAAATTTAAAATAAAAAAAAACCGTAATCACAATCATGATAACCAAGTAAAATTAGCTAGCCATGAATAATAAACAAAAATATCATCGGTTGGTGAACAGCAGTAAGCAGCCCACTTAACTCAATTTAGCCCAAGGCTCATCTACAATTAGTTAACAATTAACATGATAGCTCGACTAATTTCCTTTTGCTTTTACATTTATCCAACATGAGTCCCCTTTACCCATAAAATAGCTTAGATTCAAAGACAACAAATTTTAATCCAAATAATTTATATTTGAATAATCAAACTTGCAGAACAATCTTTGTGTGTATTTTGTACTTCCTTATAACAATTTGTATCCCTTATAACAATTTTACTTGTTTTCTAGTAACCTACCGTATACAAAAACAAATAATAGTAATGATATTTATAATAACATGGGTACATTTATAACATGATTTATAACTAATGAGAAATATTACGCTATAAAGTGTTTTTTCCGTTCGTAGCGTACGGAGTTATCACACAAAAATAAACGTTAATGGCTGAATTATAACAAAAGTGTAATAAAGAGTTGAAATTATTATGCAAATGTGGATTTATTACACAAGAATGTATTCTTGCGTGATAATTTCATCTCTGCATGATAATATCACGCGAGTGTAATCCACTTTGCATAATTATTACTTGTTCTTGCGTGATTATTAGTTATTATTGTGTGATAATTTCACCCCCAACTTCTTACGCTTCGCACGAAAAATACAATTTATATAGTAACTGTCCTTATAACTAATAACACGTCTATTAAACATACCGATTTTATTGATAATATTTATGTTTACAAAAACTTTTTTATAATTAAAAAATGGAACATTCTGTTTTTGGGTATGAATTTATAAAATATATAATTTAACTGAAGGAGTTATTTACTATGCTTAGTTATTACTAGAAATTAAGCCCGGCGATGTGGCGCGTTTGCGAACCACATTACGTGCGTTGTGGCATTGTATTAATTTGGTTAAGTATATAATAGAAACATATGAAGTTGTAACGACTCGGTTTTTGAGATCACAACACATGTAGAAAATAGTAATATAACAATACCAATATTTTTTGGTTGGTGTCGATTTCATTATTCATGGTATTAAAATATTACCGTCCGTCGATGTAACTTATGATACCAAAAAATTATCCTATTTTGAATACAACTCCGTTTTCATCAAAGTTAATACTGGGACATCAAGAAAAAAATTAACAATAGCCACAAAAAATTTAAGAAAAAGTTAACGAACAAAACTTATTAAAGAAAAACCAAGTAAAAATTTAATAGGTTAAAAACATATATTATATAGATTAGAGGGAGTAAATTGAAATTTTAAAAACATGAAGGGTCAAATTGAAATATGATCACCGAGCTTCGAAGTTAAGTATAAGTATATGTCAAATTAAGAGAAAGTTAAGAGTTTAAATAACCATGAGTTAGTTAATAATGAATGACAATGTTAAGTTTGTGCGGCCATATGAATTAATTAGAAACTTGGAGGGGCATTTATGCTATTCTAAGAAAAATTAATTAAGATGGTCAAAGAAGAGAAAGACCTTGGTCATTTAAGTTGGTCAAGAAAACCTTTAATCCTTCTTCTTGGAGGTGAAAAATCAAGAGATTAGACTATAGTCAACAACCATATTAAAAAACAAACCTAGTAAGTGAGATCTCTGACCTAAAAACCTTACTTTATGATGTTTTTGAACTAGAGAAAATATTACGAGTTTCATTTGATGATTTTTTATTCATTTTAGATTAGACATAAGTTATAACAAATGATATTCTTGTCAATAAAGATGTAAATAGGATTAATATGAAGTTGTTCTAAGTATCAACAAATTACTTGAACATTTCTTATACAATGTTTAAAGCATTTTTGGAGTATAAACTTGAATGTGTTAAAAGTTATTTTGCAAGTCAAAACTATTGCGATGCAACAACTAGGTCCAAACAGAAGCCAAGCCAAAAATCCCACCTGGGTCATGGTTTGGCGGGTGACTTTGTATGTGAGCCGCATCTTGAAAACGGATCAGCTATGGTTGGGGGTCGATTGACATATGGTTGAAAAATGATGCGACTGAAGAAGAATGCAGTCGGTGAATCTAAGCCGCAACTAGAAAAGGGATGAGTCTGAAAGATGTTTTAGCAGTATCTTGTGGGTGAAGTTTGTTTAAAATTCTAAGTATTTGAATCGAAACCTAGTTACATTAAGATAGTTATTTGTTTTTAAGTTCATCTTCTATTATTTGGTATTTAAGTTAGTTACGACTTGCTTGTGTCACAATATAGGGGAATAGTATAAATACGTATCTTGGGGCCTTTGTAACGTGTATCATTGTAAATTTTAAAGTTTTTATCAATAAAAGAATCTAACTAGTCGTGTATCTTTGTTTAGTTTAGTCTTCAGCTACGGCTGAAAGTGAGTCGCTCTGTGCTTCGTTTGGATTGAGGTTAGTCGCATTTCAGATTCTCACTTATCAAATCAACAAAAACATAAAAAATAAGGCTAAACACCTGAGGTGGATGTAGACTATGCCGATTAGGGTGATCAACGCCCAAACCCCACTGCCCTTCGCCCACTTTGGCAGGTCTCTTTTGTCGATGTATTAAAGTTTAGTTTTGATCCCATTTAATTAAGCAATTATGTGTGTTTACTCATTTAACCTTTGCTAATACGAATTACATATACTTTCAAATACTTAAGACAAAGTTTGATGGTAGGATCAGGTATTGGTATGTGCTCGAATACCTTATGCTTTTGGATGCTTATAGTAAATGGGTATAATATTAAGCTATGTATTGTACGTATAGTGTTGTGTAACTATGATTTTATAACATGAAAAGGTTAAACTTTGAGACCATATTTCTGCTAATAAGCTTACATTGTAGATTTGTAAATTGGGCGTTACAAAAAACAAGAAAACGTTAATTTTCAACAAATAATATAAGATTAAAGCTACATAAATAACATTATTAAAAGAAAAAAATAGCGAAAGAATTAAATAGAATTGACCGATGCAACTTGCCCAACTTGTTTTGTGTTTGTATCTTAATTGTTGGAAGTTGCTCACACCAAACTTTTAGATCATTTTTGTTTTAAATTTATTATAATAGTAAATGAATTCCGAATCATTAAAAACTGTGTGTGTTTTTTGGCTCTTATTCTAGATATCATGAAAAAATGATATGGACTTATCGTTCTACGTGTTTTCATAATATTACAATACTGGTGTAAAATCATTTAAAATAAATCTGTAAAAGGATGACGACATGGTCTACGCTTAAATCTCCCTACATTGCTCTTAGTAATTTAGTATCGAAGACTATTATCCATTACAAGCTACATTTTGCCTAATGTAATTTGTAAGTACATCACAGCTCTATATCGAGAAATTGTTTAAGATAATAGCATTTAAAAATAATTATTTAAACGACATTAGATTTGAAACTTATGATTTGAAAATACCTCATATTTGAGTTTTACATATCTACTAGAAATAAATATATCTCTAAAACCTCTTCATGAAATTAAAGAATCTCTATAGTTTTTCCATAAACTTTTCTTGGAATTTCATGGCATACTTATGATCGGATTAACACATGTCACAAAAGTTGTAACATGTACTTCAATTTGTATCAATCAAAACGTGTTTACATTTTCTATATTTTCTTGGCATGAGTTTATAATTGGCCGCCGATAAAAATCATCAGTATTATAATATAACAAATTTTAAGACAAAATTATTAAACTATTTGAAATATTAATCAACTTAATAATTTTTAAGGGCTAATATTTACTGTTAAACGATCACAAAAAACATGTTTGTGAAAAAGAACCTAAAGAATACCTAGGAGAGAAAAAAGTTAGAATTAAGTTGCAACAATATTTAGAGATAAAATTTATACTACATACTATATACCTGATTTAAGGGGGACGAAGTTGAAATTTCACTTGAACTTAAGAGACCTAATGATGATATTTTTGGTATTTATGATATAATTTTGTTATTTAGCGAGTAGCATGTTAATTCTTGTATAATTATTATAATCCATTTTAATTTGTTATTTATTTAATGAAAGACTTTTACTACCTAGTATAGATAATTATTAAAATTCAATTTGCTAATATATGCACATACAACAAACGATGCATCATAGAACTTAAGGATAAAAAGTATATTGTTTAAATATTAACAATCTTTTTAACAATCTTTTTAAAAACAAATAAAAGTTTCAGAGTAAATTACAAATGATGTTCTTTATTAATATATGAAACTGTATGATACATCTTTTAATTTTAATAATTACATGCAATATATATTTTTTAAAAGATTTGCATATCTATTGTTCTTTATACTAACTATCATCCAAATGTACAGTTAACTTAGTGATCATGTGCTTTTCACGTGAGAGGTATTTTTGTCAATTTGCTTTTCACATCTAATATATCTAAGATCACCCCCCTGCTACTCCAACACCATTAAATCCAGCGTACCTCTCTCTTCGACACTCCAACACTAGTCATCTTCACTACGACCCATCGACATCTTCTCCACCATGTTGTGAAAACAAGAAGGCAACTTAGGATTTTAAAGAATGATTTAAAAAGTTTTAGGGCAGTTTGTTGGTGAATGAGTATCAAAGAGAGGGGGCTTGAATGGTGGAAACATGGATGGGTGAAGATGTTGCGGGTTCACCGACTTCCTCAAAGAAAACGCCGTTTCTTAAATTTCTTTTTCATTTAAAAATATTTGTTAAGAAGGTTTTTTATTTTTTAAATATATAAGATATGAAAATCAAATGGCAAAAAACCTCCCCATATGCGAAGCACATAACTAATTAAGTTAACTGTACATATTACATATAGATGAGAGTTAGTATAAATAACAATATATGTGCACAATTATTATAATAAGGGACATTGTATGTTATTATTAAAAATAAAGAGCGTACTATATCATTTCATATATTAATAAAGGACATGATTTGTAATTTGCTCAAACTTTTAATTGTGTTCCGGGCAAGTTAAAGTTGGAAAGTTTAACATAATTGGATTATCATTAATATTAAAAAAACTATTTATTTTAAAATTAGATCCGGTGAGTTTCAAGGTTGAGGTTGATTTTGATTGTGACATGTATGTAATAATATTTTAGGTGGATCTTAAGTGAATATGCTAGTTAATTAAGAGTCATATGTAACAATAGGTTACTTCTTTATTATAGTAAATATAACGTAAAGAAGATGCATATTTAGACAATGATAAAATTGAATTTTATACGAACAAATTCTCATAATGGTAATTTAATTATCAGGGACAAGAAAAGTTGACAAGGGGTGTTTGCATCCACATTCATAATAACCGTATCTAAAAGTTTTTTAGTTTAGCCTATAGGGATTATGTATTATTGATAGACGTTCTAAACGAGTACAAGTAGAATTAAAACTTTATTTCATTAATAGATATAAGTATGATGTATGTTTATTTACATTTAGAGCCAACACACATCCGCACACGACCTACAAACGAGCCAACTTAGCCAACTAACACACGCCCACGCCCACACCCACCCCAATCCAAAACGAAAAGATACGCAGTTTCATCCATATCTTTTTAGCCTTTTCACAAGTCCCTTCCACATTGTTGTTGATCAAAGCCCATCAATGTTAGTTATATTTGTAGACGTTAATTATCGTAATTTTAGAGCATAATTTGGCATGTATTTGCATTTCTCGCATACATTTATCGTTTGTTTCATATTAAAGTTATTTTTGTGGGATGGAATCTCTTCTAGTGTATTCTTGTTGGTTTTGTATGTTTATGTGATCGGAAGAGAAGAAAACAAAAGGTTTGGGGAAGTAAAGAAAATATAATTAAGAAAAATCTTGAATTTTAAAAGGTGCTGTAAATTTCTAAAGTTTAGGAATCAAATTTTTTTTTATAAGATAAGGAAGAAGAAAGGCTAAAATGATGGATTCAAAAATTAAAGGAATAGGATAAATAGAAGAGGACTAGAAAAATTGAAATACAGCTTGAAAAAAAGCTAGGAAGGAGAAATTTGGGCACCACTTTGGTCGATGAGAAGAAAGACAGAGAAAGAATTGGGAATCTTCCTTGGGAAGATAATATTAACTGTTTTTAATAGTAATCTTTATATATTTATTTTAGTTTTGATTGATCTAGTTATCATGTCCGGTTAAAACAATTTATTTTTAATATTAAGGTTTAATTTCTTTAATTTGCTTTAAACTTATGTGAAACGTTTATCAGATGTTTTTATTTTAATGGTTTATTTGTTTAATTATTGGTTATAAACCCGGATATAATCCGGTATATATTAGATTGTTAATAAAACTACTCTACTTTATTAATTTATCTAATAAAGTTCTTTAAGATTTAAAACCCTAATCAAGTTTTGATTTTGATATAAGGAACAATTAATGTTTGTCTATGAATTCATTCTTGTTATAGAATCATACAATCTAGTTAAACATATCGAACGACGTGTGTGTTTAATTATAAATGATACTTCTATCGTTGCAACCCGCACGCTAAGATCTGTGTGAGCTTAGAGTAGCGTTGAATTTCCTTTATAGTTTTGGCATTCCGTGTCAGCATGCTAGAAATTTTACTACTTTTTGCAATTTACTTCTAGTTTTAATTTTTTAATTAAAACCACCATCTTCCTTAACCCATAACCAACTATAATAACTGTGCTAAAACGTTATTGGTATTAAATAATCGATACGTATCCCTGAGGACACGAACCCTACTTCCACTCATACTATTCTTAGTATGTGCACGGTAAGTTTACATTTTCATTATTTATTTGCTGGACTCGACGCCCAACACTCAACCACTTGTTCCATCTTCTTCATTTGCTTGACTTGACTCAAATACATCAAAACACACATCCCGTAGATCAATATAATCTTCAATAGAAAAACTCGGATCCATTATCATCGGTAAACTTAAATGTTGATCTTCACAAGGCTGTGGCTCATAAAAATCGTTATCGAACTCAATGCTATCATCATTTTCGTCGGATGCTGAAGTGTACGAATGTTGAAAGACGGATTCATTATGCTACAAAACACGAAAAAGATTTGACATGAATTTTTTTGAACTAGGTGTATATCATATTACTATGCATACATGGTTTCTTGACGTATATTGAAATATTTTTTCAATCTAGGTGATTTGTTATTGTAAATCTTATGTGAATAGTGTTCGAGTTGATGGGTTCAATCAATTTATGTCTAGATACATGTATGATGATATTATCTAGTAAAAAATAACCTTTTACAAAATAAGGTTACTAAAGTTTGATCAATACTAAACATGACAAAACATTTCATGTGAGTGGGAAATACCACGTTTCCAATGAGGCATGTTTTTGCATGATTGACTGTGTCCTTCCACTTTTTGCCTTTGAGGCCACATATCTACATTTCAAATGTATCATATTTATATCAAATGCCATATATGATTGATGCATTGTTTTGAGATGAATAAGAACACAACTTACCTCTTGGAGTTCCAAAGGGTTTGAAGAGAGCATATTAAGAAATTCGCCCACGCTATGAACGTTCTTGCTCCCGAGACGCATACGAATCTTGCTCGTGCGTTTGTAAGATATATTCATCAGTTTTCCCACTGTATTTTCTAGTGACAATGTTCTTAAACGCTTAGGTAAGATGTGTTTATCCTTAACCATAAACGGGTTTGTTATAGCCTCTTCCACGACATAGGTTATTGGGCAATCGACCAACATTGCACCTAATCGAAATTTAACATTTTTTAGATGTTTACTATCATGTTTAATTCTTATTTCACCAACTGTCCCACACCCATGTTGAAGATCAACATAGACATCACCTAAGAGAATGTTTTTCTTTTTCTCCCAGTTAACCACAATGTTTTGTTTAAACTGATCACTTGTGGTGGAACCACTGTAATCTCCCCGGAGAAGTACTATTTTCACCTTTGCTGTCGCCAGCGGGCCTTTGGTAATCGTTTCTCCTGTGTTACCATCAACTAGTATGACTTTGATGGGCTTGTTTCCATCATCACCCACGGCTTTTCCGGTGATGTTTTGTGTAGTGAACACAGGAGAAGCTACTTCATTTGAAAGTATGAGTTTTAAGTTTATTGGTTTTGAACTTGTTGATGCCTCATTATCCTGCTAATGAAGGCAAGTGTGAGTTGTGTATTGAAATGATGATATATGTTACCTTTTAAGCTCACGTTACATGATGATTGGTGATCATAATAATAAAAGTACGTTATTCTTATTATTAGTCTTTATGGTGAATTACTATGACCATACAAAACATATAGAGTATTTAATTTTCAAAGAAGTTAGGTCATTAATAGATATAAAAAGATATTATGAAACAAGAGAAAGACATATCATCAAACCTGTCATTATTGACATATTCTAAAACTGTTATATAAAACTCGTGTTTTATTAAAATTAAGCAAATCATTCATTACTCATTAGTTAAATCAGAGGTTTATCACTTCAAAAGAAATCTAGTGGATTATAAATACATTACCTATTATATTAATTAAGAATGTATAGATTAATAAATGCATATCTTCATTAGATAAAATAAAATAATGTTCTTTTCATCTTTTGTTATTAAGCACATGAAGAAGTTTCACTTGGGGTACGTTTGTGTTGCACTTTATTTAATTAAGAAATTATTTTTATATTGCTTTAGCTTTTTGGAAATTAAATAAATTTCTTAATCTATAAGATAAAATAATATTTTTTTCTGCTTTTACCTTCATTACACAAAAGAAAATGTTATTCTTCAAATTTTAAAACTAATACTGGAAAAAATAACGTTTTTGGTTTTATGAAACCTAAACAAAAATGCCAAAGCTACCCCTTATTATTTTTCTATTTATAATTATATACATATTTACCACACGGAATAATATAGCTTTTGTCTTTTTAATTTTCGTTACAAAATTACATATAAACACAATGATTAATCTATACTATATAATAAAAGAGTAACTAGGATGCCACATGGCATCCTCATGTTACTCCTCAAAAATATTTTCCCGCCTAAACTTATATATAATTTTAGTCAAGTTTTTTATTTTAAGAAACTCAATTAATAGTAATAATTCATTTTGTTTTAAATTTAATT